>JAURVB010005396.1:10000-49761 GCA_033002965.1 Piper betle
AACTCAAAAAAAAAACACCTATATATTGTCATATATTCTAATAACTCATCATCATTTTCATTTTTCTATTGTACTACTAACGTTATCATTACATATTTGGGTATACATGATCCTCATGGCTAATAACAAATGATCGGCCTCGGCTCAGCACGCGTGTCCTAAAAATGACTCGAATAAAATAACTGTCAAACCGACCTATTCAGATTATAAAACCCTGACTCGTATCACGGGTTTTATAGCTATCCCACACAATGCACATATTGATCTGTTCATGTAATCAAATCGGATAGTGATTGATATTGATATATTTTTTTAACTTGATATTGATTTTTTTGCTATCTGTATTTATGTTAAGAGACACCCCGACAGATATTGACACAGTTTAACGTGACGTGAACTTTAACATGACGTAAACTCAGGCAGACTTATCTCAGTGCCAACTCTGAAAACTTGAAAAGTTTTAAGCTGAGAAATGCATCTACTAAACCTAAGAGTTCTAACTTAGATATATATGACTTTTCCCAAGTTCTCTAAGCGTGGAGAGAGCATAGCACCCATCTCCGATTAAAGTTTAACAACTATGAGAATTCGCTAATGTGGGTACTCTTATGTCCGTTTATGTTACAAAAACGTCTAAATAACATATCCAGATTTTTTAAAAAAATAACCATGTAGCCTCGGTAGATGACCATATCTGCTCTTAAATAATACATAACTATCTATACTAACCGACACTAAGTGATCTGTTTTATCAGACTAATAATAGTAAGCTGTAAATTAGATCTGACGTTGATAATTGAGATAGCGAATCTAAATGTCGGGAGTCAAGCACAATTCAAAGTCCACAAAAATAAAGGTAGAGTTATTAAATGAAAATGACGTTAAAAACAACTTAAAGAGCGTTTTTAAACATAACATGATCTTCAAATAACATCTTATATAATTAGATTATATAAGAAACTCCCATAATCATATGCCTATAAATTTTTAGTTAATTCAAATAGAACCGCTAATGGGAAGCAATCTTGATTACAGGCATGATTGCAACACTTTTGTTCCTAGAAAATTTCTGCTGCAATGACTGCCAGGAAGATGAGTTGCCCACATAGGAGGCCGGTAAAGTACAACAGCATCGATGTTGATGTGAGGGCAAATGCTTTGATCAGTAAAGTTAAACACACCCATATCAGATGCATACAATTTCCCATTTTCCATTATTGTAATAAATTGGCCTTCAAGATAATATGTGAAATAGATACGATTGCCTTCTCCAACCGGAGCTAGCAATGAGAAGGCAGTATTAAAACCCAAAAGAATACCTGATCACCAATGCCCTCATGACGTACCCACTGTTGCCCAACAAAATCCATCCTAAAGGCAGCGAAAAACACTGTCACGTATGTCCTCTTTTTCCGTAGAAAACAATCACCAACATCCTCATTGTGATCATCAGTAGGTTTATTATTATATTTCTCATCATCATCATCATTATTTTCATTATTATCACTGTCGTCACTGTCACTATTAACATGATGAACCATATCTTCAACAAGTCTACCCACCTTTCCACCATTATAAGCTCTCCCCTTGGGATCCAACAAGATAGCGTCGGGCGCATTTGTAAGGGCGCCATCGGGAGGAACTTCGAGAGGCTACCAGCAAAACTTTTGGGCTCGGGCCAATGTCAGATACAACGGTGCCATTGCAACCAATGGCGCAAAACTTCCCTCTATAGAATGCAACATCGTCATAACAAAGATATTGATCATTGTCCATAATCTGCCAAGAGGAATCACCAAGTTTAGCAAAGGCTAGCCTCTGACACCCTCCTTGGGTGATCATCACAGTGAGATCCTTCGGGTTCACATTAAAATTTGAACAAGAAAGGGCTGCTGACCCCACAAAGATCTGATTAACTATCGTCATACCATATTCCCCCAATTTTTGAATTGAGGTGGCGGAAGGGAGAGACAGCCTGTCCCTTGCAAAAGGATTGTACAAACTCATGTCCATGTTTTTGTGCACTGTAACCAACCACCCGCCATATGTCCCTGCGTAGCTGTCTTCACGTGGGAAAGTAGCTTTTGATTGTATAGTCTTCTGTTAGAGAGGGAAATGAAATAGCCATGGCCATCCTCTCCACGAATCATGAGGCCAGGAAATGGGCAGGGGAAAGAAGGGCGAATATCCAAAGCCACTGATCTCCATGAAGAACAAACAGCAGAGAAAGCCCGATGGTCAGGTATATTAGTTAGCTTCCTAGCGACCAGGTTCAACAAATCCCAATGGAGTTGAGACCAATTTGTCATATCTTACCCCTGCAATCCCGTCAACTTATTCGTACCATTCCAATTTATTTACAATTGCATCAACATGTCAGCGATATGGATTCTTATTGATATCTGACTTCCAATAAACAAGAAAAAAAGAACAAAGCGAACCCTATGAAGTAAAATTATTTTTTGCAATTAATCAATTAATCTGGTCACTAAAAGAAGTTTCACAACTACAGATGAGCAAATCCCGTTTCCAATTCAAATTTAAAAGCAACCTTCAAGACATATTCAGCATAAGTGGAGGAAAAAAACCAATAGAAGCACCTCTTGATTTGAAGAGGCGAATGATCTATCACGAGCACAGCAAGGAAGGCTTGTAGGTAAAAGCTCTTCATGTCCCATGTCTAGTGAAGTAACAAATTATCCAGGCAATGCAATACACAAATAGTATATCAACCGAGAACGCCAAGATAGAGTTGACGTAATACCTCAACAACATCAAGTTTGAAACTAAAAATGTAAAGATTCAACAAAGACTCCATAAATTTCCAAAATCTTTTGAACTCTAACATTGAACAAGATGGATTGTCTATTAGCAATGACTTACTTTTCGCATTGGTGATCAGGTATTCTTTTGGGTTTTAATACTGTCTTCTCGCTGCCCTCTCCAGTTGGCAAAGGCAGTCGTATCTATTTCACAGATGATTATCTTGAAGGCCAATTTGTTACAGTAATGGAAAATGGGAAATTGTATGCATCTGATATGGGTGTGTTTAACTTCACTCGATCGAAGCATTTGCTCTCACATCAACATTGATGCTGATGTACTTTACCCGCCTCCCATGTGGGCAACTCATCTTCCTGGTAGTCATTGCAACAGAAATTTCTAGGAACAAGAAGTGTTGCAATCATGCCTGTAATCAAGATTGTTTCCCATTGGCGGTTCTATTTGAATTAACTAGAAATTTATTGGCACATGATTTTGGGAGTTTCTATATAATCTAATTATATAAGATGCTATCCGTATCAGAAGATCATGTTGTGTTTAAAAACGCGGGTTCAATCTTTAAGTTGTTTTTAACGTCATTTTCATTTACACAACTCTACCTTTAATTTTGTGGACTTTGAATTGTGCTTGACTCCTGACAATTAGATTCGCTATCTCAATTAGTGACATCAGATCTAATTTGCAGCTTACCATTATTAGTCTACTTAAAGAGATCACTTAGTGTCGGTTAGTATAGATAGGGTGCTACATTAGCGAACATAGGAGATGCATAAGAGAACCTACATTAGCGAATTATCGTAATTGTTAAACTCTAACTAGAGAAGGGTGCTATGCTTTCACCACGCTAGAGAACTTGCGAAAAGTCGTATATATATCTAAGTTAGAACTCTTAGGTTTAGTAGATGCATTTCCTAGCTTATAACTTTTCAAATTTCCAAAGTTGGCACTGAGATAAGTCTGCCTTGTGTTTATATCATGTTAAAGTTCACGTCACGTTAAACTGTGTCAATATCTGTCAGGGTGTCTCTTAACATAAACAAAGATAGCAAAAAATTAATATCAAGTTAAAAAATATATCAATATCAATCACTATTCGAGTTGATTACATGAACAGATCAATATGTGCATTATGTGGGATAGCTGTAAAACCCGTGATACGAGTCAGGGTTTTATAATCTGAACAGGTCGGTTCGACAGTTATTTTATTCGAGTCAATTTTAGGTCACGCGTACTGAGCTGAGGCCGGTCATGTGTTATGAACAATGAGGATCATGTATACCCGAATATGTAATGATAATGTTAGTAGTACAACCGAAAAAGATGAAAATGATGATGAATTATCAGAATATACGACAATATATCAGTGTTCTTTTGAGTTAGCCAGAGCTTTATGGCTAGATTCATGTTGTTTGAACGGTATCTGTTTAGTGATTTTAGGATATCACATTTGCATGCATCTTAGGGATTTCAGATCATTAAATAGCTCCCTATGGGCCTAGCTTGACTTGAGTCACTGATTTTTGCCAGATTGAGTTCAGGGTTTCGAGGTCCATTTAACCTTCTTGCATTGATTCCCGTCTATAAAGTCACTTTTAGAACTTGAGTCAAATTCAAGTTTGGACCGGCCAGTCCCCCCCCACCTTCCTCCACCCTGCTGCCCCCTCCACTGCAACACCTTGCCGGACCCCTCCCCTCCTCGCCACAAGCCGACGCTCGTCTACCGCGGCCGCCCCCGGATGCCCCTGCCACACCACCCCTGCCCTCCTATCCTGAACTCGTTGCATCGAGGGTAGGCGATTTTTAACGTTATTCAAATTTTGTTGCATTTATTTTTTGTGTAAATAGACCTAAGTGAGAGTATTTATAATCATATGATTAAATTAAATAGTGAATCTACTAAATAATGAAAAGGAAGTACTTGGCGAAATAATGGTTGCCCTCATTTTTTGTACTTATATTTCCATCGGTTTAAAAAAAAGATGTCAACAAAGAACAAATCCAGCTGCATACAAGCATCAGGTAAGAGTTAAGCCTTTGAAATTACTTTAACTTAATGAAAAAATGTTTATTGTGAATATTTTAGTTGATTACATTCTTAGTTTTTATAAATTTTATATTTTTTAAGAAAATGCCACAGAAGAATTAGGCCAACATATTACAACATTTTATCCTATTGTAGAAGATGAGGTCAAGCTAAAGGTTGGAATGCAATTTAATAGTTTGCACGATGCACTCAACTTCTACACTAGTTATTAAAAAATGGTAGGATTTGGTGTACGTAAACATAGTACAAATTATCATAGGAGAACAAAAGAGTTATATTCTCAAGTGTTCGTGTGTTCTAAAGAAGGACATTCAAAAGAAGATGAGTGTAAAATACAGATTGGATATGAAGATGATAGCGATAATGATGGTATGAGTACGAACAAACGAAGAGAGAAATACCCCCGAAGGGAGAAAAAAACTTATCCTATCATTAGAGAAGATTGTCAAGCACACATCAGGGTAACTAAAAATAAAAAGCATATGAAAGGTCATGCATTTTAAAGAAGGACATAGTCATGCACTCCTTACACCATCAAAAACTCATTTTCTCTGGTCACATAGGCACGTTGCAAGTGTGCATCGAAGTTTGATTGACACATTTGCAGAGGCTAATATAAAAACTTCTCAACTAATGTCTATGCTAGAAATTGAAGTAGGTAGGGTTGAAAATATTGGTTGTATAGAGATAGATATTAGAAATGCCTAGGCAAAAAATAAAGAAAAATAAAAGAAATTGATGCTCAATTATTGATGGAACATTTGAGGAAATGAAAGAGGTGAATGACTCATTTTTTATTGCTATGAAGTTGATAATGATGGTAGATTGAAGCATTGTTTTTGGGCGGATGGAATTGTAAGAAAAAATTATCAGCTTTTTTTAGATGTGATGATTTTTGATACAACATATGATACAAATAAATATGCACTTATATTTACACCATTCACCGGAGTAAACCATCATAGGCAAACTATTAGATTTGGATGAGTTTTTTTGTGTAATGAGAAGACTGAGTCTTTTGTGTGGCTTTTTGAAACATTTTTAAAATGCATGGATGGAAAGCATCTCAGGGCAATTGTTATTGATCAAGATCCTGTAATAGATAAAGCAATTAAACCGATATTTCCTTCAACATATCATCGTCTTTGCATTTGACATATCCTTAAGAAGGAAACTGAAAAATGAGGTGCAATTACTCACAAAAAAATTTTATGAGCTATTTAACAGTTTAATTTATGGTATAGAAAACAAAGAAAAGTTTGAATCACAATGGAGCGAAATAATGAAAGACAATTGCTTGGAGGAAAATGAGTGGTTAAAATCCATATATGCAATTCATCAAACGTGGGGGCCTGTGTATAGTAAAGGTATATTTTTAGCTTGTATAAGAAGTTTGCAATGAAGTGAATCTCAAAAATCATTTTATTCAGGGTATGTCAACAAAAAATAGCCTTGTTGAATTTATACATAGATTTGAGAGAGTTATCAAAAGACAAAGATTAAACGAGGCAAAAAAATCTAATGAAAACTCATATAAGAGCCCCAAATTTGGTCGCTTCATTTAAGATGGAATGTAAGATGGCTATACTCAAAAAAATTTTATAAGTTTCAAGAAGAACTACAATATAGTTTGGTTTGTTGCTCATATTATAAGAAATTAGATGGGGAAGATGTTAAACAGTATGATGTAACATCCTGTAGAAATAATAAAGAGTTGGTTTCACGTGTTACTTACATATGAGTTGACAGTAGATGCACATGTAGCTGTAAACTATTAGAAAGTGAAGGTATTCCATATAGGCATTTGTTGTATGCACTGAGATTGAATGAGAGCGATATTTTTCCTCAATTCTATGTCGTGAAAAGATAGACAATTAAAATAGCAAAGGAAGTTGTTTTTGATGGTGATTGAGTGGAACTTCGTGGTGATTGCAATAAAACTTTATTCTCTAATTATGGAGAATTGCACTGTATATTTAATCGATGGGCCAAAAAGTATATTCATCATCTGAGAAATTTAAACTCTCCAAGCAAAAATTGTTGGAGATAGAAAAATTGGTAGAAGATGTGGTAGATAATCCACATCATGGAATACAAGTACATCATAAAATACAAGTGCATCATGGAATACAAGTACATCCACCAACACAATCAAAGATAAAATGAAGTGGTAAAAGGTAGAAGAGTGGTAAAGAACTTGCAATGGAACATATGGTAAAAGATCGGTTATGCCATGGTTGCAACAAACGGGGAGTTGGGCTTGATAAGTGCACTTGCCCTACAATTGTAGCACATCGATAATGTTGCCTAACAAAAACCTTGTTTTGATCTTTGTTATATATAATTTATGTGATTATTTCCACGGTTTATTTTTAAATATATAGGCAAAAAACGGTTCCATCTAAAAGTGGAGTCATGGAGTCTATTCACGGGCGTTAGTGTAGTGATGGCAAATCTCAAAGCAAGGATGGAGAACAACTATAATAGCTACGAATCTGGAATGACTGTATAATCTTAGTGATTTGTAACTTGAGTCCATGATTTGTAATTGCCTTTAATCAAACTTGACACATTTATAACTTGTAAGTTATTCGCGGGCATGATCTTTCATGGTTTGTACTTGTATTCATCATGTGGAAGAAAATTAAATGAGATGGCTTTTATGTGTTTTGGCTATGATGTGTTTCCGAATTCATAAACATAATTTAAATGTTATCAAAATATATAAGAGAATGCCATTTTTAAAATATAGAGTTGATCATAAAATTAATTTTAAAACCGTTTAGCGAGTTAGGACGCATTATTTATTTATTTTGGGCCAGAATCGAGTCAAGTTTTTACTGACTTGAGTCGGGACCGAGTCAATTTTTATCGACTCGAGTCAAGTTTTTACTGACTTGAGTCGGGACCAAGTTAATTTTTTATTGACTCGAGTTGGGACCGAGTCAAGTTTTTACTAACTCGAGTCGGGACCGAGTTAATTTTTAGTGACTCGAGTCAGGACCAAGTCAAGTTTTTACTAGCTCGAGTATGGACCGAGTCATGTTTTTACTAACTCGAGTTTGGACCAAGTCAATTTTTTACTAACTCGAGTCTAGATCGAGTCAATTGGTGGCAGGGGTGCTGACTGCCACCACTTGCTGCCAGCCTCGAGGGGTGGGTGGAAGGTGGCCGGGGGCAGGGGTGGAAAAAATGAGAGCCCCTAGATTTGATCTAGCGACTCGTGTGGCGCGCTGCATGCACTGCAAATGCATGCAGCACACAATATATACATATATATATATATATATATATATATATATATATATATATATAGATCTGAGGTGTTCACGTAGTAGCCTTGACTAGTTGTCTTCTAGATATTTCCACGATTTTGAATTTTTACCCTAGCGCTGCCACCAATTTGGCTCACTACCGACGACACTCTAGCCACTGGACCAGCACCATCATGATCACCTCGTGACAGGCTATGGACTGGTACCCACCGCCACCATTGGCGGGCCACAGCCGCCACCGATGACGATGGGAAGTTACTGTTTATCACCACCGCCAACGCCTTTTGGACCCTTTTTCGGTGCCGACACGCTTCCTCCTGCGAGGCCAAGCACCCTAACACATTCCCCTTGTTGAGACCTACCGTTTGAGACCAACACCGATGTCTGCCTTGGCGGCGATTGTCGCCGGCGACTCGTGCGTGCCCAACGTCGTTTTCATAGCTTTCTGGCTGTTTTCTGGCCAATCATAGGCCGACCACCGTCGACCGCCGCCCTAGACACCATCCACTCGTCAAGGCGGATCTTTTAAAACCAGCCCCGCCGCCCGTCAAGGCTGCATTCGCCACCAGTGACTCTGATGGCCGTGGCAACAATTTTGGGACTTTCTAGCTGATGGCAGAACTCCGGTTATCGTCACCGCCATCATGCTTGTTGTCTTCTACTCTGTCGATCTCGACCGACGGCAACCTCTAGCTCCCTGCCGGCAGCCTTTTCCTGTGTCGGGAACTCCCCGGCCCGTTTACCCATTTGTCAGCCTGTTTGCCCATTTGCCGGTTTGCCTGTGTGACCAAGGCTACGTCTGCCTTGACCGTTTGTGTCTACCATTCCAGGCCCATGACCAGCTCATGATCAGGCCCATGACCAGCCCATTGTTAGGCCCATGATTAGATCCAGACCCGGCCCAGCGAACATTCAATAGATCCATTCCTTTCTGGAGCACTTATCTGGTAGATACTTGGTGTTAATTCTCATGTGTTATAAATATGGTTTTTTTGTAATCAATAGATTCAGTTTTTTCCTTTTGTTGATTGTATTTCAGTTTCCTTGTCCTTACTCTGATAAAAAAATTTTGATTTCTAAGGGTAAGATTCGATGCTTTTGTTACATGAGCTACATTCAAAATTTATAAATTGAACCCTAATTATGAGTATTTTTTGCAAAAAAATTTTTATCAAAATGATGTATTGATTCTCTCTTACAAATTGGTGTTTTTCTTCTGGTGGACAAATCCTTTTAGATGAGGAGTTTATTTTGATGTGATTTAATTATATGACATCTGTTTCGAAATCTTTTTGGCCTAGCGGGTTAAGTAACTTTGAATGCGTGCCATCGATGCATTGATGGATGTGTTGTGTGTGTGTATATATAGATGCGTTTATGTATGTGCTTGTGTGTGTGGGTGCCATGCAGTCTGTCCATTTTAATTTGTTGCTTGATACTTTTTCTTATTGCAGGAAGCTTTTTATTACTGAAACTTCTATTAGTTTTCTTAATCATGGTTTCAAGACACATGATGAGCTACTACCTGATGAGGATTTTGAGTGTAATGTTTGTTCTCGAAAATTCGAATTCGCTACCACACTGGGTAGTTATCTGAAAGGGGTGCATAGAGATCATTCTTTCTCTGCAATAAAAAGAGTTGTCAAGCTGCATTCAAAACGAAGGCGAGCTGCACATATATAAGAGTGCTTTCATACCCGCAAAGCTTTCAAGTGTGAGAAGTGCAAGTTGCGCTTCAGCACTAGCAAATTCACGGAAAAATCATATGGCAACACATCATGTATTAAGGTTTTTATGATTTTTGTTTTTGATTATTCTATGTTTTCATGCACTTTCATTGAAAACATAGAATAAACAAAAACAAAAATCATAAAAACCTTAATACCTGATGTATTGCCATATGATTTTTTCGTGAATTTGCGTGCTGAAGCGCAGCTTACACTTCTCACACTTGAAAGCTTTACGGGTATGAAACGACTGCTATATATGTGCAGCTCGCCTTTCGTTTTGAATGCGAGCTTGACAACTCTTTTATTGCAGAGAAAGCAATGATCTCTATGCACCCTTTCAGATAACTACCCAGTGTGTAGCGAATTCGAATTTTCAAGAACAAACATTACACTCAAAATCCTCATCAATAGTGACTCATTATGTGTCTTGAAACCATGATTAAGAAAACTAATAGAAGTTTCAGTAATAAAAAGCTTCCTGCAATAAGAAAAGTATCAAGTAACAAATTAAAATGGACAGACTGCATGACACCCACACACACAAGCACATACATAAATGCATCCATATATACACACACACAACACATCCATCAGTGCATCGATGGCACGCATTCAAAGTTACTTAACCTGCTAGGCCAAAAGATTTCGAAACAGATGTCATATAATTAAACCACATCAAAATAAACTCCTCATCTAAAAGGATTTGTCCACAAGAAGAAAAACACCAATTTGTAAGAGAGAATCAATACATCATTTTAATAAAAATTTTTTGCAAAAATACTCATAATTAGGGTTCAATTTATAAATTTTGAATGTAGCTCATGTAACAAAAAACATCGAATCTTACCCTTAGATATCAAAAAATTTTATTGGACAAGGAAACTGAAATACAGTTAACAAAAGGAAAAAACTAAATCTACCGATTATAAAAACCACATGAGAATTAACACCAAGTATCTACTAGATAAGTTCTCCAGAAAGGAAATAAGCTGAATCTACTTATGACAAGAAAACTACATTTATAAGACATGAGAATTAACACCAAGTATCTACCAGATAAGTGCTCCAGAGCACACACGTCACAGAACAATCCATAAAGTCTCCAACAATAAACACAAAAATCAACACTCAAATCAAAGTTAACAAAGCAAAATGAACACAGCAGCACAAAAAACTGAAATCATGATAGTGAATGCCATAGAAAAGTTCATTTAATTCGCTTTCTTGTTTCTTCATAACATTCTAGATTCAGGACCCAAAACAATCACTAAATAACAACAGGAATTCAGAAATCCTTATAGATCTAAAAATATATATATATAACTTATTAACGAACAATTTTTTCCTTTTGCCACCCCTCCCAAACATGTTACTCTTTCATAATCAACCCGCATAAGGTACACCAATTTCATGGACAAAAGATACGTAATCATATGACACATCACCACTAGATAGTAGCCTAAACACAACGAATTATTTAAATCAAATATACAATTGCCCGCAGCTGTTGTTCAACAACACAAAAAGCTGGACATCTATAGATGGCTAACTGGATGATGACAAATAGAAAACACAAATGGTCATTGTGCTAAAGTGCGAAAAGGTGGCAACTTTGTTTGCCTACTTAGAGAAGATTTGTGGCCTATAGAGGAGGAAGGGGATGGTCAAGAAGTTTGTAAAGGCCATTAATAGAAGAGGAAGAATGGAAGCAGTGGGAGACTTGAAGAAAATGAGAAATATGAATCTTTTTTCATACATTTACTTCTTTAACCTAAATGAGTTACATTTATAATGTCTGACACAAGATGGATGTGCCGCATGATAGGTTACATTGCACACAAGCACTGCTGCACAGCTGTACACCCACCCGCACACGCCCCATCCATGCATCCATCTATATATACAAACACAACACATCCATCCATGCATCCATGGCATGCATACTGGGTTACCTAACCCACGAGGCCAAAATAAGATTGCAAAATAGATGTCATATAATTAAAACACGTCAAAATAAACTCCTCATCTAAAAGGATTTATCCACAAGAAGAAAAAACACCAATTTGAAAGAGAGATAATCAATTCATAAATTTGATATTAGATTTTTCTGCAAAAAATACTTAAAATCAAGATTTAATTAATAAAATTTTGAATGTAGCACATGTAACAAAAAGCATTTAATCTTGCCCTTAGAAATGTACTAAAAATGAGATAATCATAAATAACAAATGACAGACATGCTCAATTAAAAAATATTTTAAAAAATATATTTATAGTTCAGCTAAATTTATAGCAAAGGAGAAAAATTAGCATGACAAAATGCGTAGAGTAGCATTCTCCTATACACATGTATCTTACTAAATCTGACCTCTCAAGGCATAAGAAAAATGAAGATCCCTTCGTAATTTTCAATAACATAATTATTAAGATTCAAACCTCAACGTGCCCTCCCTCAAGATCCATCTGCAAAAACACCAAACAAATACCAGTAAACAATATAGTTTACAGATGCTAAGAATCATTTACAGGTCAAAAAAACCTAATCTCAAATAACTTTAGAATGCAAGCAGTTTTCACATCTTAAAAATAAAGAAAAATAACGACAAAAAAAAGCATGGAACAACAGGAATTCAGATTCTCTTAAAGAACTAAAAATGTAACATAAGGAATGACACAAACTCATGAGGATAAAAAAAATATAAAATACAGTAGCATAACATTACAGTAAGCAGAATCTAGGCTGATTCCTTCATCATTATCTACCATCCAAAAAAACAAATTACATTATAGTACCAAATACTACTACACGTCCACCACCCAAGACTTCAGATCTTGCACACACAATACTTAACATAAATAAAGACAAACACATATGCCATTTCTACATCTCACATACGAGATAAGAACCCAAAAGCCTTTAGAAATGCCGGTCAAAATCAATAGAACAGTACCGCAAAAACTCTTAGAAAATGCCAAAACAATATACCTCAATAATTTGAATGAACTATGAAGGAACCAGATTTAACTGCCGATTTGGGAACCTGAAACAATCAAACGAGCGAAAAATCAAGAATCGGGAACGCAAAAAGGAACGATAATGGCGATTTCGACGAGAACTACCATGAACGATGAGGGCGACGGTCGAGGTGGCAGAGGTGTAGGGAGACGGCCGGAGACTCGATTGGCGGTGGCGGTGGCGGGGCGGTTGCTGTGGAAGGGAGGTGGAGGGCGGACTAGGGTTTCGATTTGGGGATACGATGCAGAAAAGGTGGATTTGGAATATATAATGAAAATCGCCATATGTATTGTAGATGTTATGTTTTGAGATTTTCGGGAGATTGAAGAGAATTCAATTCAATAAGAAAACACAAGGGAGAGAGGGAGGGATATCACTATACAAAAGACCATATATACAAAGAAATGAGAGGGAGTTTTTAGATTTTACAGTGAAGTGGAAGGCTGTGGAGGAGCTAGGCTGGCTGGGATGAAGAAATGAACGGGAGATGGAGGGGGCAGAGGAATGCTACAAACCAGAAGCCGGAAACCAGTCACTAGAGCAGGGGAGAGCAGGGCAGGGCAGGAAATATCTCCTATCCTCCTCCATTTGAAACCCATCGTCCGATTACATGGTCCAGATTAAATTATTTTTAAATAAATAAATAATTAAAATTTAATGGCTATTTAATGCCTTAGGGCGCCCGAATTTTTGCCCCACGCGGCCGCAATTGACCTCGCGGGAAGATCCGGCCGTGACCCATTAAACCTGATCGTCCCCCCAGCCGGAGGCCAAGTAGGCCACCTACACAACTAGCTCTGACCATGCAGTTAGATCCACCCATCGAGGTCGGCTTGGGGCGACTGCCTGGTCATGATTGGGCACAGGTTGGCCACTGATGGCATGGGTGTAGGTCATTTTTTTAAAAAAAATATTGCAGTAAGTAAAATTTTGAAATGTCAAATATTGCAATAAGTAAAAATTTTGCAATAAGTAAAAAATTTCAATAAAAGGATTTGAAATGTCAAATCCTAATTACAATAACAAAGTAAAATTCTTTACTAATAAAAAATAAAGAATAATATTTTAAAATAGTTAATATTTCATTCTTTAACGAGAGTTTATGTATTAAATTAAAATTTATTTGATATAAATTACGCATATTGTGATATCTTGCCTAATATAGTGTAATAGGGTGAGAGGATGAATTTGCTTCCTTCAAGTGTGGTTTATTGGGAACTTGTTCTAGCGCATGAGCTTCAAAAATTCAACCATTTCTGAAGAACCGAAGATATCCCCAACTTATTTTCTTACTTAATGGATCAAATTAAGCGCATAAGACCATGAGGTGAAGTGAAGAGAGTACATTGCTCTAATATAAATTGAGTTTGCTTAATGAGGTCTGGCTCATAATTAATCACTCCTCTTTGAATTTACCATTGTTCCATAGTATTTTTATCAAAACTTGTATCATTTTTTGGAGCCTGGGTCGCTGCCACCCCTACCCGCAACAAGGAGCACAAGATGTAGCCTGACAAATAAAAAAGAAATAAAGACTTAGTTTTTTAAAAAATAAAAAACATTTTAAAATCTTAGTTTTTAAAAAAATAAAAAACATTTTAAGATTTTCAATATTGTCACTTGTCAATCATCACTTTCATATTCATACATCAGAATTCAGAATTCCCTTATGATATATTGCAATAAGATTATAACATCTCTTATACTTGCTTACATTCCACAATAAACAATAACAACATGACCTTCAATCGATTGGAGGACATTTGAGTCTAGCTTCACAGGCAAATATATAATCGGACGTCTCTGACTCTTAACATGCATATATACAACATCAGCATTAATAGTTTATTTGCTTTGGAAGAAAAAAACATTAACACTTCTCTCAAATGAAGCAGATGCACTAATTGCACTGCTTTCTTATACTGTTGCAAAATCCCTTCACAGTGGCTGCAGAGGGATAGACGGTTGTGGTGGCAAATGCGTCTCGAGAGAAATGCGGTTTCGCTCCGATCGGGAAAGCCATCTTCTCCATTTGAGTAGCTCAGAAAGCACACACCGCACATTGCAATTCCCAACCCAGCAAACGATGCGAGGAGGATTGAGATAATAGCTTGGATGTGAAACTGCAGCATGGTTTGTCAATCATCCACACCGAATGCAGGTGATATGATATTAAGCTCACAATGATAAATTATGGAAATAAGTTGGCTACTTACAAAAGAGTAGAAGAGGTGAGCGAACAGAGTTATTAGAACAAACTCAGCACATGCACATATCCAAACGTATTTCTTCGAGACTGCAATACAAATGCCTCAAATGAGAACAATAACCATCAAAAGAATATCATTGTTGAGCAGTGTATTAATGATCTTTCTCACAAGGATAATTCAAGAATTATACTATTCACACAATAAAACCTTCACGATCCAATCCTTCCATTGGTGCCTTTTATATTGGCGAAGTTCAGCTAAAGTGCTGTAATTTGAAGTATTAACATTATTATCTGATATATGTAAGACCCGCATTAAAGTTACAACAATCACACAATTAGACCTTCGAATTTGCCTCAAGGTATCAGGCATGATTGCTGTAGGAAAAATAAAACAAGTGCACAATTAATTGGCGTGAATTGGTAAGCTTTTAAGTTAAGATGCAATAATGTATTAGTACTCAAAAAAATGTGGTGTACCCATTGTTGAGGACGTCATTGTCAGAATTAGTAGAAGCCCTGGCAGCAAAGGAAAGGCAAGTGACAGGAGTTGAAGAAGGATCCATGCCTCCAAAATGGGTTTCAAAGCTGTAGCCACGGTAGTAACTAATAACCGACAGTAACCGTACCGCCTAGCTTTTCTTAAAACCGTGGACTCATCCATTGTGTAAAAACATTATATCGATTGTGAAAATATTATAATTTTATAGATTTTTTTAATCGTAAATCTTTGGAAAATTTCCACACATTCTTACTATTGCACAATGTTATTTTATGACAATTATTTTATTAAATTTAGTGTGTCCGAGCTTGAGCCCGAGTATCAAGGTGAGGGGAGTTAGTCTGAGCCCGAGTATTAAAAAATAATAATAAATAATAAATAATAATTTTTTTAAAAAAATTATAAAGAGATCAGATATGGTTGTTGGGTGGTGGGAAAAATTAGAAATGGGGAACCCCCACCCCACCCCCCCTTTTTAAAGAAATTAAAGTTTAAGCAGACTATGTGAAATAAATTTAGGTAAGTTTGTTGCAAGACATCCATTTAATTAGGTGTCATCTGGGATGAAGAAATCAGCCGATTTCACTCGGATCGAACGAAATCCGATCCGATTCGGCCATCAAATTGGGTTTTTTATAAAATGGTCGAACGAATTGGCCAATTCACCTCGACTTACAACCGATTCTAGAATCGGCCGATTTAAGCCAATTCTGGTCGATAGCGAGGAGGCGGCGAGGGCCGTGATGGGAGACCGGCGAGGGGGGGAGGGGGTTGGAGGGGCAACAGCGGTGGGGGACGGGGTGGGGGAAGATGGGGCAACAAGGGTGGCGATGGGGCGACAAGGGATGCGGGGATAAGGCGGCATGGCGGGGTGGGGGGCGAAAGGGCGAGTGATAGGGCGACGAGGGCAGTGACACAGCACGGGGTGGGCCGAGGGGCGAGGGGGGCGATGGGGCGGTGATGGGGGTGGTGATGGGGCAGGGCCGGCAGGGCGAGGGTTAATCAATGATTATGTTCCCCTCTAACACAAATTAATTTTCCTACATAATAACTTATCCTCCTTGCTCATGGACGTGTCAAACTTTAAACATATTTTTGTGCAATATAACATGGAATATGGATAAGCAGCTTTAAGGTGTCATTGTGCACTGTCGTGATTACATTGTGTGACCACTCTTTATCGTCTACATTGTGTTCTCTGATTATTGAGAAGAGGAGAGTGGAGAAGGGCCTCAACAAGTTTATGTGATTTTGCAGGCCGAGCGAAAATATCAAATATTAATTTGTGCAGATTATTTCTCATACACTCAAATGATTATTCACTGAAAATATAAGAATAAAATTGAGTCAAAACTTTATGATGGAAGGCATTGTTTGATTTTGCAGGCTCAATTTGGCTACCTCTCCAAGAGCATCACCATCTTGCAGTGCGGGGTATCAGCTATGAAAGCGAAAACTAAAACCTGCAAAAAATTGGTTTTCTTCTATCCATCATCAGATGTGAAAGAACAGGTGCCTAAAGTATATAATTAAGAGTGCTTAAACTTAACCACCTTGAGGAGTCCCCTTTTGACACAAAATTTGCTAAAAAAAGCCCTTAAACGAGACCATCTCAAGATGAGTTCCAAAAGAAACATGGCTCAACTTATAATTAAGAAAATTACACAAAAAACTGGCTTCTGGAAAAGCAAGTGTCCAAAAACCACCAAAAATATGTGACCTTGTAGAGGTTCTAGCACAAAATAGTTCAAAAGCCTCAAAAACTTTTAAAGAATTTCTTTTCGAAATCAAACAATTCACCTTCCGTCCCGAGCTCTAACAACCACCATCTTAAATATTAATTTCTTTAAGATACTAATTAGAGCACCAATAAAAAACCAGCATCGAGGAAATGGACCTTGATATTTGGCACGGAGACAGTGTACCTCAAAATCTAATTGAAACCTACCAACTTAATTGTGTGAGAATAATTAACTATGCCAAATAGAACAGGAAACATTCAAAGGCCTGAATAAAGCCCCAACCCAACTGCAAATGTTGGATACAGCTTCCCCACTATGACTCTTAAGCAATAATAAAGGAGCAGCAATCTGTTTCTGCCACTGAAAGAAAAACTGTTGTGTGCAGGAACTGGCAACTGAACAACTAAAAAAATATCCTTTGAAACAAAAAATGCATAATATATAATAGACCAATAAACATACAGATTTTGATTTTCCGGAAGAAACATCTGCACTGCTACTCACATCCTTAGCAAGATCTTTCTCTAGATTCTCTGAAGTAAAAAGAAAAAAAAACAAAATTAAAACAATAGCAACGATGCCTCCATTCTTAATTTAATAAAAGGAGCAATTCTGTAATGCATCATCAATTATGACAAGAATTTCTTTCCTCAACCCTTAAAAATTAGTCTTTTTAAGAAACAGCAGGAAATCATAAACTGAAAAAGATGATGAGCAATATTTATCAGAACAGCTCATTTAGGACAAATAGAATTTTAAACTTAGAATCAAACCAAATAATAAAATAAAAACTCCTGATCATAGGTCAAATCTGCATTCAGCACTTTTTATAAGTATATTGGGAACTAGAAATACAACAGAAACATATAGCATGGCAAGGTACCCTACAAGGGCAGGATTGGCAACAAATGAAGATCCAGCTTTTTTTTCCAAAAAAATAAACAATTTGAGAATATTTTATAGGCAATAAAAGAACTTATAATGAACTATTAAATACCTTTCCTCATGTTTCTCAATTTCACGTTCACGCTTCCTCCTGAGATCAGCTTTCCGAGCCTCAAATTCCTCTCTACTCATTACTGGAGGTACAAGCCTTGAACCCATACCAAAATCTCTGAATACCACGTGAAGAACCATATCAGATGATTGGATCACCACAATTCAGCAATTAAACATCACATCTAACCATATCCAGTATTGGATGGCCATATTTAGAATCAAATGAATGTATGCATAATTATAAAGATGATGATTATAAAATGTAGAATTAAATATACATGCATAAAAAGTCTATTCCTGAATCATTTTTGATGGACATTGCAAACCTTGGAGGAGGCACTCCTGGCATCATGTATCCCCGTCCCCACATCACAGCTCCAAAGGGAAGCGCAAATGTATCTGGTGGTAAACCCATGTACGGCATGGTATTACCATAAGGTGCCACGTAGCCATCCATTCCCCACTGCATTCCGCCCCAGTATGGGTTATATGTTCAAGGACCAAAGGGCATCCCAAAACTTTCAGCAGCAAGATCCCGAGGCATTCTCCACTTCATGTCTGCAGCATCACGGGTATCACACATCAAAAAATTAGTTTAATATAAGATAATAAAGAAGTAATGCTGTTTGGCGTTTCATGCCTAAGTGTTTATTGTTTTAAGAACTCAAAACTTCATAATCAGTAATACTAACTCCTAACATTTGAATTTTGCATTGTGACCGCCACGTGATCCATAAAATTACGAAAATGGATACTGAACCAACAAAATTCAATTCTTACATACAAAGGTTGCTTAAAGGATAATATGTGACCTATGATTTTTTTTTAAAAAAAGAAAAATGTAAAAGGGAATGAACAGTAAACCTACATATCTCATGTTACATTCTAACATGTGAAGATCGAAAGTAGTGCAACATTGCATATTCATCTTACAGTATAAAAATCCCAGAAATTGATTAATATCACAACCTGCAAGGATATTGATAAATTTTGCCACCTACACAGAGAATCTCTTGATGCCACAACAGGTGGTAATTTAAGTACCTAATGGGTAACAAACAACAGAATGCACAACGCTGATATCTACCGAAATTGTAAAATCAGTATCTATGGACTATGTAAATTAACAGAATCACAATAAATTACAATTAACTTCTTCAGGGCATATGCATTCAATTGCCTTTAAACAAATTGATTGACTAGCTACATAGATGAGAAGAAAATACTCAACATTAGGGGCACATACTTTTTTCTTCTTCTTTTTCTTTCCTGCGTAGTAACAAGAATTATAGGGATAAATATGCAGAAATACTTGACTGCTAGTTTAGACTCATAAAGACACTAACCAACCTTTCCATTGGCAATAAAAAATACCAGGAAGCAAGTTTAGATTCATTTCAGATGAACTAGTCGTTGACTGCTAAGCTGTAAGGTCTCACATAAATATGGTTGTAAGACCCAATCTACTATAAGCAAATCACCACCCATTAAATATCCTTCATTGCAGTTTTTAAATTCCAGTAATATATGGGTGCTATCCCTATATATATCTATCTTGTTCATTGTTCATAGGGACAGCCAACATTGGCTGGAAGACCTGGCTGTAAAACCTTACAGCTGGTATTTTCTTTAGATGTTCTATGAAATCAAACGAGTAAATAACAGAATACAAACAGCTAAAACAAAAGCATGAAAATCATAGAGTTAGTAGTCACCTGGCTCCCCAGAAGGAAATTTTTGTTGAACTTCCTCTACGGCCACTGGGGCACTCCCTTGAGAAGTTTGTTCTTTCACACTAGGAAACTCTAATGTTGCTTCAGAAGCATCATGTTGTTAGTAGCTCTACTCCTCTCCACAGACAACTGAGGGGCACTAACAGCTGACTTTCCTTCGGACACAGCTTCCTTCGTACTTCCACCTTCAGATTCAGGGGGCCCCTCCTTGGCAGTGGCAAAAAGAGTAGGAGATGGCACCTTGGGCAGTGCAAACCTTGCAGATTCCATGTCTGAAAAAGGAATTGGACATTATTTCCAATTATGCGGCTAATTACAGCAAATGAATACCTACTACTAGAAACAAACCTTGAACTTGTAAGCTACCACCATTCTCTCCACTGCTGGTAGTTGATTCCAAACTACGACTAATAGTTTCTCTGAGGGTTTCATTTGGCAGAAGATCATCAGCCAGTATGTTTGTTGCCCCACATACACACATAAAAAACGTGAAATTATATAATCTCTCTTATACCTGTAAATATTTGCAGCATACTTCTCAATTTCAAGAAGGGGAAAAACTGAAGCATGAAACTCCACAACAATTGTGCACAAACAAGTTTATCAATTATTACACGTGCTGCATAAAAGAGTAACTTTTCAAACAAAAAATGACGATACAATAACAAATGGCACTATCCACTATCCAGACACCAGATTCCTTGACCCAATTCAGCACCCTGTCAAAGTAACAAACCATGGCATATATGTTTGGAAGAGATTCCATTTTGAGAGATTTGAAAAATAATTATCTCGTTGAAAGGTTCTATACATCTGCAATTTATCAATGCATTTCTTTAGACAAAGAGGAAGAACATAAGATTGCACTCATCAGTCACTGGTCTCATTTAGGCTCTAAGAGAGAAGGCCTTTACACCTACCTAGTAGGCGAATTTTCTCCTTGTACAAATCACATTTTGAGGAATAAATGCCACACAAACACCCATAGTAAACTGTTATGGTAAGATGTGACCCAGTAAATTTGATCGCAACCTAAAGTTTTGTAATATAACAACCAAGATCCTTCTATTTGTAAGATAAGGATCCCAAAAACTTACATTTATCACAAAAACTATTAAAACAACACTTGCTAGTGAGTACAGCATCCTTCATAACTTTCTTGCACAATGGGCAGTGCAGTTCTGGAGGAAGATCCCTTTCTTTCTCAAAAGCAGCTCTACTACAATAGAGAATGACTTCAATCAGCCACCTCTTCTTCATTTCCACATTAAAATTACTAAATAATAAAGAAAGGACAACGCAGATAAGTTAATATAAATAGAACAAGCATACTCATTTGGCTTAAGAACAGCAACTGCACCACTAGGCAAAGCATAAGATCCTTCCGTGGTAGCCATCAGCATGGATTTTGGAATTCCAGTAGGTGGCTTGACCTTCTTAAGATCATAGTTAGGATCACCATTGGTTGGGCAATGTTGTATGAAGTGCCCTGAAAATTTCTCACGTATTAAGCAATCTCCTCCTCTGCTACACTAAAAGAACAACAGAAAAGATTAAAAATAGATACTATCAGTGGGCTAAACTATTTGTACCTGGTATTTTACATCTGTAACAAATTTAGCCTTGAGGAGGTGTCTTTTTTCGGGTCCAGCACCACAACCTTCCATGGTTATAAAAAAAACAAAAACACAAAAAAAAAAGTTAGACCAAGCCATCATTTTCTTTTCTCATATTCTCAGAACTTGCTCAAAGCATTCACATATCAACAACCAGGAAAACTAAAATTTAGCATTACTTGTTGCTCTAAGAACTCCTCCAAAGATCAAAGCAAACTCAAAACCCGGTAAGCACAACTAAGCAACCAATGGCTTTTTAGTAATTAAATGATAAAAAATTATTTCAGACCTGCAGATCATTACCAAAACCACGACCTGTCATCATCCTGCCACCTGTACCTCTTCCAAAGCCTCTACCAGAACCAAATTCTTGTGTTTGCCTAAACAGCTGACTCATTTAATGTTAATAATAGTACAAAAAAAACACAAAAACTTTTTTTTCTTAAAATGTCCAAAACCCACTGCGGTATTTCACCTTTGCAAGTCCAGGGATGAAGTGTCAATTAAGGCCTTTATCTTGCTGTCTTCGTCAGCTCTAGTAGGAGGAGGAACAGCTGCCTGCAGTTGACTGCTTGATTGCTGAGTTAGCATATCAGGAATTGCGTACAGGTCATTACCAAATTCATCCCATTCTGCTTCTTCAGACTGCAATGACGAGCACCGTTTAAAAAACATTGTAACTACTAATACACCATTATAGAAGCGGACAACAAAAAATGTGAAGACAGTAACTTACAACTATAACAATGGATGATTCGGCAACAGGTAAATTATTCTTTATCATCTCAGTTTCTTCAAACTGATTAGTTTCTTTCATTTTCGGCCTGCAAGTGAAGTTGGAGCTCCTATTTCAGATTAACAAACACAGACCAGAGTCTCGAATTAACTCGCACGTTCCTCATTCGGTAATAGGTAAGACTATGATATATGTCTAACTTGAGAAACAATGTATAGTTGCAAGATACTCCAGGGAACTGAAGCAAGCAAATAACAGTACAAAAGGAGAGAAACAGAATTCATTTGGTTCTGTAACAATTGGCCTGCGAGTTTGTCAGGAATTCGAAGGACTAAAACAGATGTATTTTTGGGAATAAGCATTGCTTCATCAGCATATTCTGTAAGCGGACAATGAATAACAAACAAGACCATGAAAATAATTATCATAGCACAACCATTGGAGTGACCTGGTCCTAGAAGATATGGAAAAAAGCACTTTAAGGCAGTAAAATGAATTTCTTCCCCTACTTTAAAGTTCTATAGCAGGACAACCGACCCTTAGTTATTACTAGTCAAGTTGTTGTACTTCAAGAACAATTCAATTAGCATACAGTATAAGCATACTTCCCACTACGGTACGTTGAGCTCTAATGACAATGACAATGAAAAGGTATGGATTACATGATGGGAAAATAGCAAGTAACGAGGAAAGAACAGGACCTTCATTAGTCTGGGCGTTGGAGAGCATGAGGTCAAAATCGGTACCTCTGCCCAAGTGCGTGGACTCGAATATTTTTTATTTCAAGTGCGCAATCGATATGAAATGCCCATCAATTGGAACAGAGTCGAAATCCTTTACGCTTTTGAACTTAAAATACATGGCCATTTTTACCTTCTCCTACCACTCAATTTTTTTTCCTTTTGAAATCTTTTTTGATTCTTTTGAGCGGTGGGAAGTCTGGGGCCGCGGCTAGGGAGGGGGATGCCGGGTGGGGAGCGGCTGTTGTGGGCGGGGGCGGACGGTGCACTCCAGTACTCCCCTATATATATATATATAAAGAAAATAAATTTATATAATTTATGCTTCCTATAACTTATACCATTTAAATATTTAATTTAAACTTATAAAATTATATTTATATATATTAAAAGTATGATGCATCAAAATGAGATTGATTAAAATTTGTATTTTTTAAATATTTTTATCACTTGTTTTATATTTTTTAAAATACACAAAGTAATACATATTTTGAAATTAATTTTTATTATAATTACTTTAATAATTATGATAAAATATTAGAAAGATTAGATTGTGTTGAAATTTTACAATTAACCTTGTTATTTATTATTTTATTTATTTATGTAATTTTTTAATAGTGTGACTCATTAAATTACTCAAAATAAAAGATATAACTAATATAAACTATACAATGTGTAGCTCACGTATATAATAAGGCTATATGTGTGTGTGTGTAATGAAACTCTGTATATGATATTAGGTGGCTAAAAAAATATGAGTAGGTCCATGAGCATGTTTCTAAGATCATCATAATTGGACTCCACCACGAGCTGCCAACCTATAGAACAACCAATCAATGACGAGTCTAAGAGACAACTTCTAAGTAGCTATAAGTCAATCAACTAGGAGTATGCATATGTTTATCGATACCTATTGGTCACACACTTGTATAGAGACAAGGTTCAAATGACTCAAAGAATCACTATCTCTCCTCGAGTCTACGGAGACTTATAGAAGGTTTGTCATATGTGTCGTTCACTCTTCCGTGGTATATGACTTGTAGTCCCGTACCGATTTGTAGCACTAATCTTGACTCACATGACTGTTACCATTGTTGTAGACTCTTAAGCAATTTTATAAGTCAAGATGAGCATACACTGGTGTCCCTCTATCTGATTAGCGTAGTATGATCTAACTGAAGTCCCTATTTGCGTTGCTCCCAAGCTTGGGTAAAGTTGTCTCCTCCAAATTGGTCTACTATTGGTTACCTATACTATAAATCCTAAATAGTACCACGAAGGTACTTCCTATTCTCGGGGCAAAAGCTCAATTGTATATCCCAAGGCAAGAACCTAATTGTGCTGGCAAAGCACAAGGGAATCACTCTCTTCCTAAAGTACACTCCCTCACTGAACCCACCATCTAAGCCAAAGGCTCTAATGCGAGTCGAACTCCTCTTGCTGACTGAGGTCATACTGCATGTCTGGCCATCTGCATGATTTGTATACTCTGGTTATAACCCATACATTTGTTGTCATGTTGAGTGAATAATCTGACCATTGTGGCCATCCCATCTGGTGGTCATGCTGCCTTGTTTGTTGAGTCTGTCCATATGCATACCTATAAGACCGTCACTCACATTGTCTTTTAATACACATTTGACCTAAAGACGTTAGGTCAAGACGATGGTATGCAAGATTGCTGATTAAGTCAATCATGTGCAATTATATCCAAAACAATTTCAGTGCACCTAACTTTCCTTTGTCCGACTGATGTTATTGTAATTATGTCTTGCCCTCACTCTGCTCTGAATGTGATGACATGTGATCTCTCTACAAAGCTAAGATCATCCTCAAGTAGTTGTCTTCTTGTAGGGGAGGTATCTACTTGGCCTTTGCTTTCACACCAACTGCTCACTCTGAAACCTACATCAAAGCCCACCGTTAAATGAAATACTAACATCTTTATATAATGCATGTTTGTGGTGTGTGCTCACATCATCGGTACATCCTAATAAAGAAGACTACTAAATAAAACTACAATTAAACATACAAAACCTAAATCGAGACATAATAAAGAAAATAACTAAAGAGAAATAATAAATAAATAAATACATACATTCATGAATAAATAGATAAATAATAAATACATAAAAATAATTAATAATCTAATCATAAAATAATAATAGCATATACTATACAAATACACTGTTAAACAAGAGTAAATATCATATATACTTGTGTTAGTAATCGTATAATTAATTAATTAAATACATAATCATTCACTAAATAAATAAATAAAACAATTAGTTAACTTAAATTAATCATGAATAATAATAATATCACAGTTATAATACAAAAATACATAATTAAATACATAATAACATACATGCGAACAATCAAATAGATAAACAAACAAACAAACAAACAAATAAATAAATACAATTTAGTAACCATAAATAGGATGATCAATAAGTAAATATATCATTATCAATAATAAATAATTATATAAACATGCATTATAATCAATAAACACACAAAAAACAAGAGATGAATAATAATAATAAAACATAAATAAATAAATAAAATAATAAATAAATAAAAATAATCGTAATATCCAATCACGCATATAAACTAATATATGGGTTCTCAAATTACCGAAAATGGTGTAAGAATGGACAAAAACGGTCTCAAAATGGTTGAACCGGGTCAACTAGACCGAGTCGACTCAGTCTGGGTTAAATAAACGACTAGGCTGGGTCGGCTAGGCTAATGGACACGAACATGACTCGAACTGGGGCATGGCCAGGCATACTCGAACGCAGGTAGGCGGACTCAAACGCGGGCAATTGGACGCGAACACGGGCAAACGGGCTAGACGCGGCAGCCGTTGCCTGTCATCGAAAAACGTCGATGGCAGTAACACTGGGGTCACCGTCGGTTGGGATCAATGGTCAAGGCGACGAGGGACATGCTGGTGGAGATGATCGAGGAGGTCCGGTCGGCTATTGGCCAAAAAGGTGGCGAAATCGCTGCCCGATGTGGCGATGTCGCCGATGGTAATCGTGGCAATGGCGGTGATCGTGAGTGGTCTCAAAATGAAGCTCTCGGCAAGGTGAAGCCATATGGGTGGGCTGATCGGCTGGAGGTGATTCGATGGTACCAGAAAATGGCTAGAACAAATGCGGCAGCGGTAGAAACCGATTGCAAAACCCCATTGCCCGCTGCAATTGTGGCTGTACCGGTGGTGGTGAGGGGTACAACTCGATAGCCAACCGCGAGGCAATCATAGTGGTGTTGGTTCAGTGGGGCGAGGGTGAGCTGGAGGGTCGCCGGCGACGAGCCAAAGTGGCAGCGGCGCTAGGGTGTAAAACTCCAAAAATCATGAAAAATCTCTGAAAAATAATTGGGTGGAAGCTAGGGCTAACGTGGACAGCACAGATCCTGCCACGTGGCACTATTAGAACATCTGATGACTCATGGCCTAGTGGGGCCCACCTAGGGGCATATGCAATATAGATATGAACAGAAAGCTTGGCTCAAGACTATCCGAAGACAAAACTGACTCGAGTCCTAAAAGTGACTCTACAGGTAGGAATCGAGACAAGAATGCTAAATATGCCTCGAATCGTCAACTCAATCAGGTGAATACCCACAACTGAGTCAAGCTAGGCCTACAGGGGCACAATCTGGTGCTCCGAAATCCCTATGATGTATGCAAATAAGATACCCTGAAAATCCCAAATGGATACTAAATGTTGCAATGGCTTAAATCTATGCCTACAACCCTAGCGAATCCATAAAAATCATCTGTATACCTTGTGTATACAATGATAAACTCATGCTCTGTTGTAGCCTATTTTCAAGCTATCATCTGCATGGCAGGCATACTGAACCACCATAACATGCTCATACGGCTATCTGGATCCCATACTCATGATCTAAAAATCGGGTAAAAAAATAATCGGGTAAACCACTAACCCGAAGTTGGTGTTTTACACAGAGAACTTGGGAAAAGTCATGTATATATCTAAGTTGGAGCTCTTAGGTTTAGTAGATGCATTTCCCACCCGTCCAAGACATGTTAACTCTTTCATAGTCAACCTGCATATAGAGCACCAATTCTATTTACAAAAAATACACAATCATATGATACATCACTACCAGATAGTAGTGTATACTCAGCCTCTATAACATGCTCATATGACCATCTCGGCCCTATACTAATGATCTAAAAACTAGTCTGGGTCAAGCTCACTTGAACCGATTCGAAATTGACCTGAACCGGGAAAAATACAATCGGGTAAAACACTAACTCGAATTTAGGGTTTTACACAAAGAACTTGGGAAAAGTCATGTATATATCTAAGTTAGAACTCTTAGGTTTAGTAGATGCATTTCCCACCCCTCCAAGACATGTTAACTCTTTCATAGTCAACCTGCATAAGGAGCACCAATTCTATTTACAAAAGATATATGATCATATGATACATCACTACCGGATAGTAGCCTAAATCCAACGAATTATTCAAATCGAACAGACAATTGCCCGTAGCTACTGTTCAACCACACAAAAAGTTGGACAGCTATGGACGGCTAACTGGATGATGACAAATAGAAAACACAAATGATCATGGTACTAAAGTGTAGAAACGGTGGCAACTTTGTTTGCATATATGGAGATGAAAAACCTAAGAAGATTTGTGGCCAATAGAGGATTCAAAGTATATGGCACTAGCATTTGTACTTGCCCACGCTCCCTCCCTCCCTCGCTTCGTATTTGAACTCGCATGAATTAGAGCACCAAATGCCGTCACAAGCCACATCTAAGGGAATACATAGCTCACACGTCTGTGTTCTCGCTGCCAAAATATAATTCCCCCCAACAATATTAATTACAATAATCACAAATAACATGCTTCAAATTTAAAATAAAAATTCATGGCTCGTATAATTTGTAGACAAAAGGGGTGATGGTGCATCATGCCACTACAAGAATCGAAGAAGCACCAAGGCGACGGCAAAGAGAGAGATGAGAGCGAGGCTGGAAAGCTTCATGGGGATGAATATTGTCGTCGATGTTGTTAATATTCATGGTGATGTATATATAGAGATCACTTTAATTGCACAAGTTTTTTTCTTTTTGTTAGTAGTTAGCAATAATTGAGCATCCTGTTAATTTAGCTGTCATGTTCTAGCAATTATGCTAAATATGGAAGTGATTTTTTTGTACTAGAAATTAAGAAATCTTACACAGAAGCAATAGTCAGCGTGAATCTACTAATTACATGTTTACAAAGCTTTATTACTATTTGTAAATTAGGCCAACTCTGACCTGCAGATGCATACGACCAATTTCAGACGCGTCAAACTTCAAACGGACGACAAGAACAATTTTTTTGATCCTCGGTAATAGTGTAGTAGTTTAGAGAAACTAGGGCTGCAAGTAGTTAACCTGTTTATCATTTTACAGACCATTTCAATTTAAATTGAAATAAAAGACAAAGTATTTTCTTGAACATTTTAAAAAAATCGTAAAAACTGATAAATTTTACCGTAATGTATTTATTTTAAAACGTTAGAGGTAGAAGCCTATGTGACTCCCATTTTACTGATCTACCATTTTATTTATTTTAAAAAATTAAAAAATATACAATTATATTGATTGATATGAAAAAAGTAGTATTATTAATATATTTAATTAAAATTTATATTATTATATCATTTTAAATTTAGTATAATAAAAATATATTATCAAGTGATACCAAATTTATAGTTTTAGTAATAATTTTGTATTATCAAAGATTTTTATAGTTTAAGTTAAAACTTACCGGTGGTTAATCGTTTATTGTCGGCCAAAGCTATTAAAACTCGATGACGATATACAGTCGGAAAAGCTGTAAGCGGTGCGGCAATAGTTAATGGTCGAGAAATCAGCAAATGGTAATGGTAAGTGCATTTACCGCATCGTAACCACATTGCTTGCACAACTAAGAGCAAGGATTTACATCGTTGCTACAACCACATTTTACCGTGCATTTTTAAAGCAAAGGTCATGTTACTTTAGCAAAAAACATAAAATGATTTTCAAAAAAAAGATTCGGTCTTGACTTTCAAGCCAATTATGTGCAATTTGAAAATTTAATCAACTATATTATTATATTCATTACAAAAGCCACGAAGGTGTAACAATCTATCAAGACCATATTGAATGGTGGGCTATATATGCCTAACAATCTATTGCCAAAATAATTTTTTTAGGAGTGAAATTTTGTAAAGTGGATAGATTGTGATATCTCCAAGTTAGTCTCATATTACTGGAATAAGATCCTTTATCTTAATAGATATGTATTTCTAGATTGTTAATTTTGATTAATTATATTGAGAAAATAGTAATTAGCCCATCAAATTACGTTGGGCCCAGGCATCAATAAAACAACATAAAACATTCATACATAACTTAAACTAAACAAGATGTTGTGTCATACACGACTTATACAATATATAAATTTTAATTTTATAGATAAACTCTAATTGAATAATAAGATAGACTATAATAATTTAAATTGACTTAATATAATAGATTTTAATTGAATGACTAAATAAACCATAATAATTTGAATTTTCTTGTTACATTTTGATTGGCTAAATCTCCATTTTTTCTCGAATTTTAAAGAAAGAGTTGAATAAAGTTAGAGAATTAATGCATGGTCACCCTTCAAAATGCAAAAAAGTTAGAGTTATAGTCCACGTATAAAATTGGCATGGAGAATACGTAAAGGGAATCGAGGAGAAAAGTTTTTATTTAAAAAAAAGAAGGATGAGAATAAGTTTATTTGGAAAGTGTACTTTCATCTTTGATGCATCTGTTTGCATAGAAGTATAGAACCGCCAATACTATCTTCATGCTTAAGCTACAATGTATAGGTCAAACTTTTCAATTATGGAGCATGAAGTGAACGGATCGACATTGGATTAAATCATTAAAAAATGGCTTTTCATATTCTATGCCATCACGTTCATCATTTTGGCTCTCCTTGTGAGGTTGGAAGACCTGCTGTTCCCCAAAAATAAACCTTCGTACCTTATTTGTTTCTTTTCAAATATCTTCATTTATGTTGAAAAAGTTTGTATTCTTTCTTCTGTTTCAATTGTTGTTTCTAAGCGGCTTGCAACTTGTTATAACAAAAAGGAAAATTTTTTTTGAATATATCAAAATTAAGCTTAGTTTTCAACGTCCTCCCTTGAGCCTAATCAGACTTACATTTCAAGAAATATATCATCTTTTTACCATTAAATTGTAAATTTTGCTGAATATAAATCTTAAGTATGCATTATTAAATAACACACTTATTTTTCACAATATGATTATAGTTAAATTTACAATTTTTAAATTAAAATTAAAATATAATTATATGTCTAAGTTATCCCATAATAATTAATAGTAAAAATATTAAATCTGGCATTTATTAATAAGCTAAAGCTATTATAATGCTAGAATTAGTTATAACTAGCCAAAGACCTTTCTGATGCGTGAGGCATATTTAATGCTCATTAGTAATATATATTAAGAGTAAACAATATTAATTTTAGAATTATTATGATATTATTTGTAAATAAAAATAATGGATATTATTTATATTAAAAAAAACAATATTGTTATACACAAATATTAAAAAAATAAATCGATTAGAATCACACTCTAAGTTTTAAAAAATAATATTCAAATAAATATATAAAAAATGATAAAAATTAAAATTAAGTATATATTGTCAAGTAATAAAATTTAATTTGATAGAATACTTATAAATATATATTAACATTTTTAAATTTTAATTTAAGTAGAATTATAGTCTAATACTTTTCTAATAATAATTATAATTTTGAATTAAGTAAGTATTAAGAGCCCTTAAATTATAATAAGGCCACAATTAATCACAATACAATAAAAACTAAAACACGATAAAAACGAGAAAATTTTCCTATGTATTAATGCAAGGGGATAGATGTTGAAAAGATTAGAATAAGATGAGGCCAAAGAAAATTTTAATAATCTTGCTTCTAAGTTTTTAACTGTAATTATTAATTTTATATGATTCTAACAAATAAATCCAAAGCACATAATTCAATAACAAGTAGAAAAATATAAAAAAGGGAAAAGTTAAAAGAAAAAAGAAAAGATAACGAGGTTAGTTCCACGTGCATGATTGGGAAAGATGAAAAATCTAGCTTAGTAGATGATGGTCGGAGATGTTAGACTCGTCTTCGGTCGGTTGTGGGATTGCGAATGGTTCAAAAACTTCAAAGCCTAAATCCAGATTTTGTCAAGAGATGGATTTAAGTTGGATATGGATCAAATATGACCGTATTTGAATCCGAAAATCTAAATTATAATTTGATCTGAAATCGAAAATTATATCTATTTTTTTATCATATCCGTATCAGACAAAAAACTATTAGATTTATTTGTTTTTATAATTAAATTTTCCTATATATAAATAATATAATTTTATATAATTTTATAAAGGAATATAAATAATACTATTAGATTTATTTATTTTTATAACATTTATAAGTTTATTAGTAGATGATGGTTGGAGATGTTAGACGAGAGATCCACTCAGTCGTGGGGATTGCGAATGGTCAAAAGTCTCGAAAGCCCAAATCTAAATTTTTTCAAAGAGATGAGTTCTGTTGGATATAGATCAAATATGACCTTATCTGAATCCAAAAATCTAAATTAGAATATAATTTGAAACCGAAAATTATATATATTTTCTTTATCCTGACATAAATCTATGAAATTAAATTTTCCTAAATTTATATAATTTTATAAAATAATATAAATAATACTATTTGATTTATTTATTTTTATAACATCTTTTCCCTAATAATAAGGTTCGTTCCTAATTAGAGCCGGAGCCACTTTCCATCATCATCCGTTAGCAGGTTTATCCGAGCTTACTCTGTATTTTATTTATATACGTGTGAATAAATAATAAATAGAAGGATTACCGACTAAGGCTTTCATCTCTCCGCCGGCGATTTCTCTTGATCTTTTGTCGGAGCGTCGCTGCCACCGCCACCGTGCATACCGCACCCTTGTGAAGACGACCCAAGCCCTTGGCAACTTGTCTATTGCACTGATCAACAGAGATTTTTCTACAGGTTTGTTCTGTTTTCTTCTGTTCTTTGCGTTGCGGGTAATCACTCTGGAAATTTCCCCCCTTTTAACAGGCAAATTTATTTCGTCCAAAAGACACAAAAGAATTTGGGCATTGTGGCCAAATTGACACCATGACTACCAATAAAAATAACGAACATAATCACCGGTAAAAACTTTCAAAAAACAATCGCCAAGGCAGGGGATTATGCTGATTAAATCACTACTAATCCTTTAAATTCATGGGGAAACCCTTTTGATGCCAAACCAGTGCTAATATTTGGTTATTCATGTCCTATCTTCCCAACAACATGCAACTCATAACGATGGAATGTCAGCTTCTAGTTTATAATTTTAAAAGTTTTCTTTTCAGGATTTGAAACAAGTTGTCGCTTTTGAGCTGTCTATGTACATATCGCATATATTTTGGAATCTAATAGATATAAATAAAATATTATTTGTTAAAAATTAATTTTTTGATTTAATGGACTCAATCTGGGTTTGAATATTAGTTTCATTCGTGGTTCGAAGATTTAATTTTATTTTTTTAGATTGACTATTTATTCTAAAAATTAATTTGGTAACTTTGAATCTTAATTTTATTGTTAGTTACAAACATTTTAGTTTTGTTGTTAATAGGAAGATTACTGCTATTTTTGGAGATAGCTAATTGGTGGAAAGCCTTTTTCTCTACTTTAAAAGAGAAGGTAGATTGCGAAGTATCTTCTCTTTTTTTCTTTTTCTTTTTTGTTATTGTTTCATCTTCTAATCTTGTCTATTGGCAGACTATTGACTATAATATGTGTCTGTAGCATCTAATTGTGTAAGACAGTTGCTGCTACAATATATGTATCGCTTTTCTTAAAAATAAAATTTTTAAATCGAACAAATTGTATATTAGTTCAGATAATTCACAAAAAGAGAGCATCAATGTACCTTCTAATGCCTCAATTTAGCCATTCTATGATGCAGCCACTAGTACACCAAATTAGTAATAATCATTTAAGTGCAGCTCTATTCAGCGCACCCAAAAGAGGTTGATGGATGTGGGTTGTACAGCTGTTAACACCTTCTACCATTATCAAACATTCAGTTCATATGGTAACAGGTTTTGTATACTTTGTGTATTCTGCAGGAGTAAGATATGACAAATTGGTCTCAACTCCATTGGGATCTGTTGAACCTGGTCGCTAGGAAGCTAACTAATGTACCTGACCATCTGGCTTTCTCTGCTGTTTGTTCTTCATGGAGATCAGTGGCTTTGGATATTCGCCCTTCTTCCCCCTGCCCATTTCCTAGCCTCATGATTCGTGGAGAGGATGACCATGGCTATATCATTTCCCTCTCTAAAGGAAGAGTAAACTATCGAAAGCTACTCATCCCACATGAAGACAGCTACACAGGGACATGTGGCGGATGGTTGGTTACAGTGCATAGAAACATGGGCATTAGTTTATACAATCCTTTTGCAGGAGACAGGCTGTCTCTCCCTCCCATCACCTCTATTCCAAAATTGGGGGAATATGGTATGACGATAGATAATCAGATCTTTGTGGGGACAGCAGCCCTTTCTTGTTCAAATTTTAATGTGAACCCTAAGGTTCTCACTGTGATGATCACCCAAGGAGGTGGTCGGAGGCTAGCCTTTGCTAAACCTGGTGATTCCTCTTGGCAGATTATCGACAATAAATGTCTTTTTTGTGAAAATGTTGCATTCTATAGAGGGAAGTTGTTACAGTAATGGAAAATGGGAAATTGTATGCATCTGATATGGGTGTGTTTAACTTCACTGATCAAAGCATTTGCCCTCACATCAACATTGAGGCTGCTGTACTTTACCCGCCTCCTATGTGGGCAATTCATCTTCCCTGGTAGTCATTGCAGCAGAAATTTTTTAGGAACAGGAAGTGTTGCAATCATGCCTATAATCAAGATTGATTCCCTTTGGTCTTTCTATTTGAATTAACTAGAAATTTATTGGCACATGATTATTGGAGTTTCTTATGTTATCTAATTATATAAGATGTTATCTGATAGTCAGAAAGATCATGTTGGATAGATTACTTTAATGGATATGTTGTTTCATGATCGTTTTTAGTAACACTAAACGGACATAAGAGTACCTACGCTAGCTAATTCTTGTAGTTGTTAAACTTTAACCGGTGATAGGTGCTATGCTTTCTCCAAGTTCAGAGTGTGACACCTCGATTTTGGCTCATCTAAGAACCGGATTAAAAATGTCGTGATCGAGTCGAGTCATGTTTAATGGTGTTAATCTATAAGACTCGATCAATGATATAGATCAAAGTAACCCGCTTGGTGTCATGAGAGGAGAAGACATCGCTAAAAATGTGTGAAAATACATCAAATATAACTAAAAGCACGAAAGAAAATAACTCGACTGAGCTCAAGTGTGTATAGCGTTTATCTGTCTTTCTACCAAAGTAGACTTATAATCACGAAACCTACATATATAATAGGATATATATAATAGGAAAAACGTCAATAATGAGTGTTATTGGTTCATAAATAACTAATACAAACTAGTAAATGAGAGTTGTCTCTCATTTAAATGAAAACCGGTATACACTTCCATTGAACTTTCATAAAGGCATCTACTCAAGATCTATAAACCTTGGCTTGAATAGCGTCCCGCTCTGACTGGTCTAGTGCCTTGGCACTTTCATGCCATTGCACTCTCAAGAAACTCATTATCTTAAAACCCTCAACATCCTCGGTATATCTCGTGGCCTTGAGCACATACGCCGAGTACTTTTAGGCAGTCGCCTTCAGTACCCATTGAACCACATGTTCGGACGTGCGTAGAAGTAAACAGTACCTGTAAACCTCCATACTTCTTCGGGTTTGAGGATCTCAAAGGTGGAGTTGTTAGGATCCCTCGGGAATGGAATAACTTGCTCACTAATCCAAAGCCCACTTTGACTTGCACGTGCACCCACTCATGGTACGTGTGAATCGGTTTTCTAATGTCTCACATTTCACTGGAAAATTCGAGAAAATCATATATAGGCCTTGGAAGGGATTTATATAATAGGCCCGAAGGTAATTTATAGTAGATCTTGTTTTCGAAATCCGTGTCGAGGGTTATTAATCATGGAAGTAAAATATGTCTAAATGACCAGTATTAAGTAGGGTCCGATAAAACAGCTACTTAACATGTCTTACGATCTGAAAATCAAATTATTAATAGTATATAGCGATAAAAAAATGAGAAGAGTTTTAACGGACCTATGGTCTAAGCTCTAAGCATGACGTCTCCTCTACGGCGAGCTCGAACTCTGAAACCTACATTGAAGCCCACTACTAATTAAAATACTAACATCTCTATATGATGCATGCTCGTGGTGTGTACTCACATCATCAGTACATCCTAATAAAGAAGACCGCTAAATAAACCTACAACTAAACATACAACACGTAAATCGAGACATAATAAAGGAAATAACTAATAAAAAATAATAAATAAATAAATACATATACTCGTGAATAAATAGATGAATAATAAATACATGAAAATAATTAATAATCTAATCATAAAATAATAATAACATATACTATACAAATACACGATTAAACACGAGTAAATATCATATATACTCGTGTTAATAATTATATAATTAATTAATTAAATAAAAACATAATCATGCACTAAATAAATAAATAAATAATTAGTTAACTTAAATTAATCATGAATAATAATAATATCATAATTATAATACAAGAATACATAATCAAATACATAATAACATACACGCGAACAATCAAGTAGATAAATAAATAAATAAATAAACCCAATTTAGTAACCATAAATAAGACTATTAATAAGTAAATATATCATTATTAATAATAAATAATCATATAAACATGCATTATAATCAATAAACACACAAATAACAAGAGATAAATAATAATAATAATAAATAAATAAATAAAGAAAAATAAGCATAATATCCGATCATGTTAAATCTTGTGAATATGCATATAAACTAATATATGGGTTCTCAAATTACCAAAAACGGCACAAGAATGGATGAAAACGGTCTGAAATGGCTGAATTGGGTCAATTGGCTAAATCAGACCGAGTTGGGCAGAGTCGACTTGGTCTAGGTTAAATAAACTGTTGGGCTGGGTCAGCTGGGCTAATGGACACGGACATGGACTCGAACTCAAGCATGGCCAGGCGAACGCAGATGCGAGCAAAAGCGAACGGGCCGAACATGACAGCTGTTGCCAGTCATCGGAAAACGCCGACGGCTGTGCGAATGGGGTCACCGCAAGTCGGGATCGACGACCAAGGCGACGAGGGACATCGGCTCAACCTAATAAGTGGTTCGGTGGAATGGACCCATCGGCCAATAGGGGGTACGGTGGAATGGACCCATCGGCTCAACCTAATAAGTGGTACGGTGGAATGGACCCATCGGCCACTAGGGGGTACGGTGGAATGGACCCATCGGCTCAACCTAATAAGGGGTACGGTGGAATGGACCCATCGGCTAATAGGGGGTACGATGGAATGGACCCATCGGCTCAACCTAATAAGGGGTACGGTGGAATGGACCCATCGGCTAATAGGGGGTACGGTGGAATGGACCCATCGGCTCAACCTAATAAGTGGTACGGTGGAATGGACCCATCGGCTAAAAAGGGGTACGGTGGAATGGACCCATCGGCCAATAGGGGGTACGATGGAATGGACCCATCGGCCAATAGGGGGTACGGTGGAATGGACCCATCGGCCCAACATAATAGGGGGTACGATAGAATGAACCAATCGGCCAATAAGGGGGCACGATGGACTGACCCATCGGCCCAATATTTTATAGTGGCACAGTGGACTAACCCATCAGCTAATAGAACTACATCGAGCTTGATCCCAACATGGGTATGTAGGCCAATCAAGATTGTTTGATTTCAGCTCAAATAAGGTAGAATAAAAGTATGATAGGATAGTCAGGTTAGGAGAATGGGTAATAAATGGGACTTCTTTTTATTTTGTTTTGAGTTATAAATGTGGCTATGGGAAATGGTCTAAGACTGTGGGAACCATTATTTTATAACTTATTACTCGGCATTTAGTAGTTTTATTTTGGTAACACCTGGCCAACAAGGCCCACAATATTGTTAAAAATGGCCGGGTCGTTACAAGAACACTTGTGCATGTACAAGTGTTCTTAAGGAGTATGAAAACATACTCTACATAGAAATGGGGAGTCTATATTTGGCCTGTAGCATGTGCACTGGTCATTGTCTACTCATCTTAACCATCTATGGCCTGTAGCATGTATGCACACTATGAATATATATCCGTCATCCAACCATTAATTTATTCATCAATCATACAGAATCACATTATTAACAACATTAAACAATTTCAATCATAGTTTTAAATACAAATCACCTCAAAAACTCGATTTTTTTATAATTTCAGTTTTTTAATTGACATTTAATAAAATATTAATGACTAAATATATTTTTACTATTAAATGGAATATTTTATTTGTAATTTTAGAATATTATTCCAATTCGATTGTCCACATTGAACCAAAAATACCTCATACTACCTAGAGGTCCAATATAGTCACCTGTATGGTATTTAAAACTATGATCTTAATAAATGAGTTAATAATCATTAAATAACAATTAATACTAAACAATAACAATATAATCTTGGGTTTGTTGTCAACAATTATGAGTTTTGTCAGGGCAACCCCCCAACAATCGTGTTGGAATCATCAGAGGCTGATCATCGCATAAGAACAAAAAAGATATCAAAAGTTTGGAAACTATATATCAAAAAAATAAATAAAGGCCAATTGATGCAGTTGCAAAATATAATACTAAAAACTACTCCTAAGAAAGATAATTAATTTAATAATATTTACGGATTATTTTCAATAAACTTTATTTATTGTCTTTTGGTATTTCATTTATTTATTGTCTTTTTTATATTATTATTATAGAGTATGTATGTATTTATGACTTATTTATTATGACCTTTTATTACTTATTTTTTCATTTTCACACATCAAAACCCTCAAAGAACTAGTGTGAAACAACCTGTTGAGTTTTTCAACATGGTCGTTGGTTCCGAAGGTTATTGGAATTAGTCATTGGTTGTACGTCGACATATCCAAATGTAAATCATACTTTAAAGTGCATATTTTTTTACATTAGTAAGGAACATAGCAACAAAAAATAATTGATGAAATTCAATTTGTTTATTCCATTAAAATATAAGGTCTATGTAGAAATATTTCCATATTCTATATATTAACTCAAGATTTAAGATAGATAAATTAAACTAAGTTCTCTTAGGTTTTAAAGGACGTTAAATAGTATTTATGAGTCTCTAAGTCTCCTCAAAAGATTCCTCCTTGATAGGTGTGACTTTAAAAGGTAGTAACTTTTTAGTAGATGTAGATCAATGTAAGCAACTCACACACCTTTCTTGTTACCTTTCTAGGTGTTGCTGGAGCTCGTTGTGCTGCAGGGAGTGGGAGACTCGGTTAGCAGTTGTTTAGGGATGAGAAGAATTAAAATTAGGTAAGTGGCTCTTACAGGAGGGGATTGAGTTTTGTTTAATTAGGACATCGAGAATTGCAAAATTTGACTCTTAAATTAGAGTATTCATTATTTAATTTACTTTAATTAAGACACTAGCTTTCAAATGTAGCACTACAACCTCCTTTTTCCTTTCATATATTTCTCAGTTTTTCACACTTTTTTTGCTTTGGTCTCCTTCAAATAATAGTTGCAGTTAAAAAATCATTATTATCAATCTCATATAAAATCTAAATAATCAAATAAAGAAAAATTAATAATCATTAATTTTGAAAATAAAAGCACAATAAAACATAATCAGGAAATTAAGGCTAGATGAAATTTAAGTAAAATTACTGATTATAAAGTTGCTTTCCCATAATTAGAACATTGAGTGTGCTATTTATTTTTATTCTTAAATGAATAAAATAAACAAATTATTATAATGTGTCTCCTCAATAAGTCAGTCTATTTTCAAAATTGGTATGTATTTTTTGAAGGCTAACATGTGTTAAGATATTATCATATATGTAAGATAATAAAATATATAATTAGATTTAAAATTTATATCTAGAAATGACTCGACATCTTGTAAAAGAAAAATATATCTCATCATGTTATTAGTTAGTTAATATTTATTACATACAGTTAAATGGTATGGGACAATATTAAGCCCACCTAAGAGGTATATGTGACCTTCCCACTCGCCACTCTATATATATGTTTCCCGGTAAATTCTCCGGCAACTTTCCGGCCACCTATCTAGACGGTGTCCTCAGGTGGCGAAGAACATTGGTAAAGCTCCGAAAAATTGGTGCCAGCATTTTTGATTGGTTCTCTTCGTGAATTTTTTCCCCCATCTTTTTCATATTGCATGTCTTCAATAAATATTCATCATGCTGATAGAACTGTGAAATTCTACGAAGTTG
>JAURVB010005399.1:0-25063 GCA_033002965.1 Piper betle
AATGAAACATGCCCAATTCGTTGTCATGAATTATTGTTATCTTCGGTAGAAATATAAAGTCTCACTTCTGTTAATGGACCTAACAAGGTTTCTACCTCTTAGTTGTCAGGCATTGCTGATTTGAACTATATAGCTTTATTGACAATCTGTATTTTTAGTTGTTAGTTGAATCAATCTGGAAAGATTTAGAGCTGGCTAACTTGTTAACAGTAAGAAATTCAGCGAAGAATGGTTATGTTGGATTGTATGAACAGATACATTTGTGCTTGATAACAAAAAAGCTATAGTTATAAGGTGGCGGCTGCTTTATATTTTAACGAAATATCTAATGCTGGATTTGACTCTATTTTTGCAGGAAAGATTGAAAGTTATTGAGAAAGACCTACATGAGTACACGTTAGATGAAGAGGACATGAAAGTCCATGATGAAAGTCCTGTTCTATAAAGTCAAGGCCTTCGCCAACTCCACCGAGGATTTCTTCAAGGATTCGGTCCCCAGAGCCACCAACTCCAAGCGCCAGTGCTCGTTTTGATTCCTACTCTGCTCGCCCTTTTGCTCTTGACTTGTGTGTTTCATGCCCTTTTTTTCATTCTTCTATGTATATACCTGGCTTCTTTTTAATAGGTGACAAGATGATGCCTATGTTGTATTGTGGAGATTAGAATTGTATGTGATTGTGATTTGGGTACGTTTAGCTCAGGGTTTTCTGTTGTAGTGTGGAGATAAGTTTTGTGGACAATTGTGATTTTGTCTATAGCGATGAATAATTCTATGAAGCAAAGTGTTTGTGGGTAGTAAGTTTGACCTTTTTGGAGATTAGGATTATAGAAAGGATGTGCTCTTTCTTATGTGTAAGAATTCCTGGTGGTTCTCTTTGGGGTTATTGATAATGACTCACTATTAGTCTATAGCTTTTATTTGTGGTTGTATGAGACAGGAAGACCATAGTAAAACAGATATGACAAAGCATTATGTCAGGGCGGAATCAGGACTGGTATCCATTCAAAGTTCATTTTTGAGACAATTGTGAGGCAAAAAGACATTTTTGTGGCCGAACTTGCAAGCAATCAGAATGAAGAAGGCTGCTTTGGATGGCTTCGGAAGCTCATTGATTTTATCAAAATTAGCATACTCGGCAAATGCCAATGATCGTTTTTTGTTGTAGCAGTGCCAATGGGTGCTCGGTTTGAAGATATAGAAATGGGTTCCAAACCACTACAGGTAAACACTTCATAGCTGTGATAATTTTGGAAAAAGTTGTTTTGATGTATAATTCATATATATAGTTGGCATATATTATCATGTTGGGGTTCTATAATATAATGATTTTAAATCAAAGCTATGCTTATTAATCTGTTCTGCATTCTGATTAAGTAAATTAAAAATACTTAAGGGGATGGTAATAGAAAACTGTGCAACCTGTTTGCAGGAATTATTCATTGGAATGATTCTTTGTCGTCTGCTCCAACTTTTGCTTCTTTTAAGAAATTTTATTCATTTACAGGCCTCCTCTATTTGACCAAATCCACGACTGTGGTGCCGGTTAATCATGAAGGGATCATGGTTCAATCCTTCTTTGGGTGGATTTTTGTCGTGGCTGAGGTCTCAGTCTAATGATGTTAGTTGATTTGTTAGTATGCTGGGAAAGGTCACTTACCATCCATTAGAAGGAACAAAGCTTTCCGTAGTGGGTCTTCACCAAATGCAGGGATCACAATCTCGGCAGGCTTGGCTTGGACCTTTTATGGCACCTTTAGGCAATTTCAAGTTTCCTGGTAACAATATTGACGATTCAGCTTCTTCAATTTCTTGGTTGCTTGAATCAGAAATAGATGAGAGTTCAAAAATCAATAGCTGGGTGGAATGGCAGAGAACATATTCAAAACATTTGCAGTGGTCACTTTCTTTGTCTGATACACCGGAGGATGACATAGGTTGGGGTTTCAGGATTGGCGGAATGACAGGGGCAGAGCAAAATCATTGTCAAATGGAAGCTTTCGTGAACTGCAACATGGGTAATATAGGTTTACTTTCCGACCAGGTTTTGTGTATTCCATATCATATAGAGGTCGATTGCCTGCAATAATGTTCCGAACAAGATGGTCACTATGACAATTTTAATGGATGAAGGTATGCAACAGGAAGTACAGCACCAGTAGAATGTTAGTGTATTTGGTAATTGCATGGCTAGAATATGCAACTAACAGAAGATTTGGTAAAATTTTGATTGATGCTAGAGACGCTCATTGGAAGAGGAAGTCATATTGATGGGATGATTTGAACCTGGATTTGGGGTTGGACCTTGGGTAATAAACATGGTGAGATTGATAGCCTCGTTGGGTCCCATTAAAGATTTCTGCCTACACAATTTCGTGCTTCTTGTCTAAAATTCTTCCGGAATCTATTTGTTAAAAGCATGATGTGAGCATCGTGTAATATATGAACGAAAGAAATATCAACTGAATAGAACCCAGTTTCGCCTGTCATTTTCTTTCTTCATTCTTTAGTTTTGCTTTTCCTGCAAAGTCTGAGTCGTGTTCTTGTCTAACCCCTTTATAATCTGATGAAGGTCTCTGATATTTCCTTCAACTCTAATGTTTGTTAGAAGGATATTTTACAGATTATTGTATCATTGCTGCCATATGGGTACAAAATATGTAACGCCATTTTCTGCATGGAATAATCGATATCGAGAATACTCCTTGGATAAATGAAATAGTTTAAAAGTATCTCAAATACTGCCAGAGATTTTTAACAAGTCACATGAAGTGATTGATATATTGAGTGAATCCATCGTACTTTTGTTGTATGAGTGAGATCCAAATGAAACCACAATCTGAATTGAATTATAAATCTCAATAATCATAACAAATCACAAACTTTTCAGTCTTCACAATAATGAGGGAAGACCACGCAGATGCAGGCATTTTGAGTTATGACCCTTAGAAATCAAATCCCCCATCCATATGTCTACTGGAAGTTGCATAAGTTGGTCATCCTATTAAGGATGGCATGCATTATTAGACTCCATCCATATGTCTACTGGAAGAAGAAAAGGCAAACTAACAAACGGTCCAACTACCACCACATGGCTCTTTGATACAAGCCAACACAAGCCATTGAATTGTGAGGAATGGTAGCTAAGCTAGCCAGGCCCAGCTCAAGCTCACAGCACACCAATGTTATGACATAGTTTGTGGGCCGAAGCGACGGAGTTGCGTCCGACCACAACTTACTGTTTAGAAGTTCAGAGGGCGGGTTTGCGACTTTGATTGTCTGAGAGATGAAGGGAATGCGGGGCGGGTGGGGATAGTTTGTTATTTCGAGTGGATAATGGGCGAGTCAGGGTGAGTCAAATTGGATTTGTTCCTTAACATTAGCATTGCTTTACCCTTGTTGTGTGCAGTTCTTTCGTTGGGTAAGGACAGATACTAATTTTAATGTCGTACTTCTACGTACACTTGCATTCAATGTTTCATTTCACATGCCAGAGTTGTGTCTGTAGTCAAATGCTCATTTCTCATTCTAGTGTCTTTAAATGAAAAACAACTTTTATGCTTTTGGACATCGATTTTCTGTATTGTAGATTTTAATTGATGCCTTGATGTCTTCCTAAGCATGAATAGATATGAATCATTTTTGAAGGAAATGTACTCTGTGATCTTTTGGGTACTTTACTATATAAATAGATTGGCCACTGCAGTCCTATAATGAAACATGCCCAATTCATTGTCATGAATTTTTGTTATCTTCGGTAGAAAAAAAGTCTCACTTCTGTTAGTTGTCAGGCATTGCTGATTTGAACCATATAATTAAGCTTTCTTGACAATCTGCAATTTTAGTTGTCAGTTGAATCAATCTGGAAAGATTTAGAGCTGGCTAACTTATTACCCGTAAGAAATTCAGCGAAGAATGGTTATGTTGGATTGTATGAACAGATACATTTGTGCTTGAGGACAAAACAGCTACAGTTATAAGGTGGCGGCTGCTTTATATTTTAACGAAATATCTAATGCTGGATTTGACTCTATTTTTACAGGAAAGATAGAAAGTTATTGAGAAAGACCAAGATGAGTACACGTTAGATGAAGAGGAGATGAAAGTCCATGATGTGATTTTAAAACCTGATCCCTCCAACAATCAGACCATGATGCTGAAGAAAACCCTTTCCTGTTCTTACCCAAACATGACTTTTGTGAAGCCCTCCGGGAAGAAACATTTATGTCCTACATGTTCTAATCATCATGTTGGGCAGTACATACAACGAATGTTTGTACCCCAGGTATTGAGTGGTACTACAATGACTTGCTGGAAAAATTAGTTACTACTTTAACAAAGTAGTGTACTTTCTAAAAGATACATAGCTCTGGCTACTTGTTATGTCCTTGGGTTTTGCATATTGAGATTTTGATGCAGGCTTGAAGACTTTCTCTTGTCCATGTGGAACATTCTCACGAATTGCCGCAGTTGCTGCTGACAGGCATATGTGTAAGTCTAAGTCAAAATTTATTAATTTATGGTGACCTGTTACATAGAATGCTTATCTGTTTGATTTTTTTCCCTGACATTAAATGTTACAGGAATCCTAGATTAGGATCTATATCTGTTACTCCTGAGAAGAAGAAATATTACATACTGTTATTGTTTTAAAGACTAATATGAAATGAATAGCATATTGCTATGAATTTTGCTGTCTTTCCCAAATTGTTTTTCAGCATGTTTGCGCCTGCAGTGTGTGATGTTAGTGAATATATTTTTTACCTTATATCACATTCTAGCCTCAAGAACATACAACTTATATACATCTATTAGCGTTCCTCAAAAATAGAAATCTTATCATGATACTTTTCTGTAATATATATTGCATGAAAAATGACATTACTTCAACCTATTTCCTGCTCATTTGAAGTTTATATTAGACTAAGCACCCTGTGTAAACAGTTAGTTTTTTTATTGATGATATTAATAGTGGTGATGATTACGTGAAATGAAATTGGGCAAATGATCAATGTTACTTGTGAGAAATGCTTCTGTATGAATTGAATTTTTTTATTTTCTATACACTATATTGGTTACAAGGTTAAAATTGTAACATCAATCCACCAACACACTGACTAAATTATCTCCGTTTGTACTTTCATTCTTTGATTATTCTGATTTCGCAGGGAGGATAGAGTTGTACATGTTTTCTTTTTACTTTATTTTTGTATTCTAGTTTCCTTTATTGGTTGGAATTTGGTTTGACAGATAAATGGGAAATTTGTAGATTTTTATTATCTCACAGGTTTCATGACTGTTTACTGCGTTCTACTTTGATTACGGCCTATTTTCTATTTTTTGAGTGCTATAAATGCCAACTTCATAGTAGATATAGGTAATCTGTAATTTATTATGACTGTGAAAATTTCAGGTTAAACAAATTGTGACAAACATTTTGGTTGTACTAGATGCATTGCAGACTTCAACTGAAGTAGAAGTGCAGGTAACAAGGTTTCTAAAAGACTGTGTCAGTATAGTAATTCATATGATTTTAATAATTCACTTGTTACATTTGCTTTGGATTTGGCTTCTCGTGTATTTCGTGTGGTGTGTGGTCTCATATACACTGAATTTCGTGATGCAACATGGATATTGGTGTCTTATTTGTTCATTTCTGGATCAATCACAGTGATTGTGTGTTGCATACCTTGCCTACTAACCTTCCTACTAACCAAATCATGTATACCCGATTTTTTTAGGAGATTTTGTTAGTTGTGCTGTAAGTTAAAAGCAACATCGGTTGAAATTAGTGAGTAGAGAACTAAGTTAAAAGCAACATCGGTTGCAATTAGTGGCTAGAGAGCTTGAACTGACGTAAATTGTTGATTCTAATCTCTACCTCCCCTTCGGCTTTAACATCACCAAGTTTCGTTATTGCCATCATTTTTTCTGGAATCTAGGAGCAGCTCTATTTCTTGCACCGGGTCTTGACAACAATTCAGATACTACCCGCCATGAGAAATGATCAGGCAACCTAACTTGACAATGGTAGGTAGTCAGTGTTGAATAAAAAGAAAGTTCTTTAAATGTTCAATGATGCCAATTGCAAAATAAGATCATCTCTTCCCGCAGACCTCTACAATTCTGAATCATATGGGCTCAAACAATGACGATAACCAAAATAAAATAAGACCACAACTAGGCCATTTTTAAATAGAAACCTTCAATCAAACTCTTCCGTTGCCCTACTTATATCACATAATTTCAGAAACATGGTCACTAAGGGAGAGGAAAATATATAAACTCATCCCCCAAGTTGGGTATAAGAAAGAAGCAAATAAAAAGAATGACTAGAAAATGCTCCCTCTGAAAATAAAAGGTTTTATTACCATCACAGAACTCAGTATTAGCATGGTCGTAAAAGCATCATTGGGAGCTAGCAGAACAAACAAAGCCAGCAATGAATGAAAACTAAGTAACTGGAAATCCAAAACGCTTAATCAGTAAAAAGAAAAAGAAAAAAGAAAAGAAGAATAAAAAGAAAGAGTAAAAAAAGAAAAAATAAATAAAACACAAGCTCCGATGATATAATGTCACTTTTCCCTGACCTCAAAAACAAGGTCTCATAATGAGCTGGGTATGAAAGTATCCTCACAGCCTACGAATAAAGAAATTAAGACAAAAAGGATCCAATGAACTACCGGGGGCTAATTCACAAAATATTAAAACTAAATTCACAGATCACAGTTAACACATTCACACATTGCATACAACATTGCCTTCGTTCAAACAGAGGCAGCCTCATAATTAAAGGTACAACACTGACACCATGTTTCTCACATTAACATAGTTCTATAAACAATGAAGCCCACACAACAATCAGATCTAGCAAGCAAAGCAAATCCATATGATTCAAATCACCCTACAGAAACGGAAATTTAAGCTCAGATCGTATAAATAAACTTCTTTTCCCTGACCATACGATGCAGGTCTCGTAAATGACCTGGGTATTAATGTACCACCATCGCTTACATACAATGCATGAAAAATTGTATAAAAAAGCTATAAAGAACAATACAATTAGCTCTATGAAAACTGAACATGTACTCATCACGCCTTTGCCCTTAATACGTAAATCAATAGGTTTAAACGAGCTTCCTCAGAAGATAAAAATTACAATTACATCACATAGCATGGTTTTAGAAACGTCATTGGAAGCCATCATAAAACAAATCCAGCATCCAAAGCAAATCCGATTAGTGAAAACATTTAGCAATACCAATAAAAAAAGATAAAAAACAAGCAACAGGGCATTATTTACATCATGTTCCGAAGGTCATGGACTTGAAATTTTCTTCAAGAAAAAATCAGCACACGAATCAGAGTTAAAATTTCCTTCAATATATCAAAATCAGCCAGCATAATTCCCTTTCATTTGCGAAAATCAGATCTTCAAACAAGCTCATAAATATCAATTCATTAAAATTTACACTCTGCTAATATATTATCCAAAACATCCAATTCCAAACATAGGCGCTAACCAAGCCAAGATTGTTGTTAAATAAACATGTCAAAATATATTGATGAAACCGATAAAAAGTAGTCAGTTACATAGAAAAACTACAGTTAAAATATACCATAAAAAATAAAGAATTCCTATTGTTTTAACACCATTTTCCCAGTTCATTTTTAGCTTAACGAAGCATAATGTTTGATTTAATTTAGTGTTTTTGCTTGATTAGGCTTAATTGAGTGTTATACTCAGCTTGATGTATTGCCCCAAATAAAGAACCTCCAAAGGACTATTTAAAATTGAATCAATTAGATTTTTTTTATTGAATTTTTCTTAGTTTAAACTCATCTTGTTATTCTCATGTTTTAGTCAAACACTAAAATTAATGTGCTATTTTTTTCAGGCACGCTAGGTAAATAGCTATACCAAGTTATCTAATTCAAAATTAACTATAAATTCACCTTGAACTAAGATTACTCTGATTAAAGATTTTTAAGAGCGAATGATAGTCTACTGGAAAGTCTTACAACTAATATGATATATATTTATCACATTAACATGGTTCTATAAACAATGAAGCCCACACAACAATCAGATCTAGCAAGCAAAGCAAATCCATATGATTCTAATCACCCTAGAGAAACGGGAAATTAAGCTCAGATCGTATAATAAACTTCTTTTCCCTGACCATACGATGCAGGTCTCATAAATGACCTGGGTATTAACGTATCATCATTGCTTACAAACAATGCATGAAAAAATGAATAAAAAAGCTATGAAGAACAATACAATTAGCTCTCTGAAAACAGAACATGTACTCAACACGCCTTTGCCCTTAATAGGTATTAGCATGGTTTTAGAAACGTCATTGGAAGCCACCATAAAACAAATCCAGCATCCAAAGCAAATCGGAATAGTGAAAACATTTAGCAATACCAATAAAAAAAGATAAAAAACAAGCAACAGGGCATTATTTACATCATGTTCCAAAGGTCATGGACTTGAAATTTTCTTCAAGAAAAAATCAGCACACGAATCAGAGTTAAAATTTCCTTCAATATATCAAAATCAGCGTGCATAATTCCAGTTCATTTGCAATCAGGTCTTGAAACAAGCTCATGAATATCAATTCATACAAAATTTACACTCCGCTAATTTATTATCCAAAACATCCAATTCCAAACAGAGGCGCTAACCAAGCCAAGATTGCTATTAAATAAACATGTCAAATATATATTGATGAAACAGATAAAAAGTTGTCAGTTACATAGAAAAACAACAGTTAAAATATACCATAAAAAATAAAAAATCCTATTGTTTTAACGCCATTTTCCCAGTTCATTTACCTATACCCCTAAATTGTCCACAAATTAAACCTTCCTTATAATCAAACAAGGTAATATACCAAAGTGAGATGCACCAAAGAGCCATGGAAAGAAAAGATGCACACTTTCTTATAAAACGAAGTCAGATAGCAGCTCACATTTTAACATCTCCAAGCAAAGGTTCGTCCCATTGATGTAGTCGTGGGCGAGGTAGGGAGGAAGGGAGGATTTATAGGTAGGGTTAGGGTTTTGTAGAGAAAGGGTTTATGTAGGTGAAGGATGGATGGGGAGGGGGTAATATTGGTGACGTACTTTTTGCTTGATTAGGCTTAATTGAGCGTTATACTCGGCTTGATCTCTCGCCCCCAAATAAAGAACCCCCAAAGGAGTATTTAAAATCTAATCAATTTGATTTTTTTATTGATTTTTCTTAGTTTAAACTCATCTTGTTATTCTCAAGTTTTAGTCAAACACCAAAATTAATGTGCTATTTTTTTCACGCACGCTATGTAAATTACTATACCAATTTTTCTTATCCAAAATTAACTATGAATTCATCTTGAACTAAAATAATTCTGATTAAAGATTTTTAAGAGCGAATAATAGTGTGTTGGAAAGTCTTACAACTAATATACTTGTCAAAGCCAATCAACTCTCACCAAAATACCATCCATTGAATATTACTAATGAGATTTTTAAAATTTTAATAATAAATGAATGCTTTCATTTTATGCATATTTAGTTATTCGCCAAGTCATTAAGCTCATATTGATATGTATGACGTATAGCTAGTGACTTTTCTTCTAAGAATATTGATCTAATTGGTATTGATTTTAAAAATATTGGTCTAAACCAATGTTTACAATATCTTGATATATCTCCGATTTGTTTCTTGCATAATCTATATTTTTGAGTTGCCGACAGTTATTAAAGGGCGATATTTATATTACCTTAATTTTAGATATGTTGGCACTATGTCAATGAGATCACACTAAAACAGGGTACACAACATAGGATTTCAACAAGATGATTTTTAATTAAGCAAATTACACATTTTTTTATAAAATTAGGGGAATACCCACACATATATATTAATTATATTCATACTTAAGAAATTTTATTTTATATTTTAATTTTTAATTTTTTAAGTTAATTATATTAACTATTTTCATTTTTTTTAACATTATGTACCAACTTGCTACCAAATCTAAATCTATAGTTTATTAAAATAGATCATATTAAATTAAAATTATACTTATGATTTAAATAAATTCAATTGTATTATATTATACTTTCAAAATAAAATTTTTTTTAGAAAATATATTACTTGCTAAATTATATTTTTTTCAAAATGTTCCCCCATGTGTAAAACCCGTGATTCGAATCAGGGTCTTATAAATTTGAACGGGTCAATTTGATTGTTATTTTCAGTCGAGATATGTTTTAATTACGAGACGACCATTCGTTTTTCTCACTTGACCATTCGTTTTTCTCACCTGAATATTCGTTTTTCTCACCTGACCATTCGTTTTTCTCACCCTGACATCTATATATTCCACACTTCTGACACTATCATCGTTCATCCTTCTCACCTAACTTCCTTCTTTTTCTTCCTTTCTTTTCTCCCACGATCCTCACTCACGCCAGCCACAACCTCGTCGCCGTCACCACATGACTAACGATTAGGTATGGAGTAGGAGCTCACTACTTTAGGTGCTAAGACACGCTCGGAGCTTCTACGAAGTCCGTTTAGGACTCGCCCCTGATTTATTGTTCTATTCTATCGTGATTTATTTTTACATATTGTTGGATGAGTTGAGTGGTGTTTTATTGGATCCCACTTTACCCAAGTCAGTTAGTTGAATAATTTTCCGGATTAATAACCCTCGAGGATGAGATCCCTCGAATATGTTTTCGAAAATAAGATCCACCACAAGTTGCTTTCAGGTCTATTTTATAAATCCCTATCCAGACATACATATATATATATATATATATATATATATATATATATATATGTAGTTCTTGTGTTTTTTCGATAACTATACTATATGAGCGATCATGTGCTAGTCGAAGCCGCCAACAACCATGCTATGCAAGTGGCATGTGCCAGATGTAAGCCAAAAATACCGGCAACCAAGTTATGCTAGCACGTGTGCTAGTTGAAGTCACCGACAACCATGCTATGTAAGTAGCATGTGCCAGACGATGCCGGGAATACCAACAACAATATGTGCCACTCGAAGCTGCCGACAACCATGCTATGCAAGTGGCCCGACAACCATGCTACACAAGTGACATGTGCCAGTTAAAGCCGCCGACAACCATGCTACGCAAGTGGCATGTGCCAGTCGATGCCGAGAATACCGACAACCATATGTGCCAGTCGAAGCCACTGACAACCATCCTACACAAATGGCATGTGCCAGTTGCAAGCCGAAACCGACAACCATGTTATGCTGGCAGCATGTGCTAGTTGTAGCCGCCAACAACCATGTTACGTGAGTGGGTATGGAAGTAAGAAACAGGGCTTTGGATATGACAGTAGTCCCAAGGGACCAGAAAGTGAAATGAGGAAGCCAGTAGCAGTATATCAGTTTAGTTAAAGATGATTTTAGTTCAGTAGATGCCCTTTAGAGATTTCACGATGCCAGCAGCAGTAGATCAGTTTAGTTAAAGATGATTTTAGTTCAGTAGATGCCCTTTAGAGATTTCACGATGTTTTCTTTCATATGAGAGTTTGTCTCATATTAGTTTGATATTAGTTATATTTTTGGACTAGTAATACTCATTACTGACGTATTTTAATAATTTATGTAAGTGATAATCAGGAGTAGGATGAGCTAGCCAGGACGGAGGAGCAGTGACGTTTCTTGCACAGATATATGTCAGACGATTGAATGCTAATGTTTTGTTTATGTTGTCATTATATTAAGAATGACGTTTCTTGCACACATATATGTCAGACGATTGAATGCTAATGTTTTGTTTATGTTGTCATTATATTAAGAATGATGTGATGTAAGGTATGACAATTGAATTCATATGATGTGAAAAATAATTAGAATGCACCTATGGGTCGAGACCCAAGATTTAGAATGAATTATGCAGCAGATTAGAATTTTGTGCGAATATCAATGCGTGATATATTTATATATATTTATACATGTTGATTTGACAGGTTGGACTTTAATTGTTTTGTCCGTTCTATTTTCGGAATTTATATCGACTTTATTGTACTTATTTTGTTTGGTAAACTAGTTGTCATGTCATTCATGTAGTAGTATGTTAGGGTTCCGTGCATTCATCTATGCATAGCAATAAACATCTTTCATCTTGAGACACCAAAAGTAGATTTGCAGGGTTGGGTTCGGGTTAGTCGACCTAACCGGGACCAGTGACATTCCGGTTTGGTTCCTAGCGTAAACTTGACATGGGGTGTTACACCATGTCTCGCAGCTCATATTCTATTTGATTTTATATCTTTTTTATGCATCTTTTATTATAATTTTTAAAAAATTAATATATTAAAACTATAATTATAATATCTTTAATATAATTTTATTTAACACTTCTCAATATGATTTCCTTTGTTTGAATTATATATATCTTAAAAATTTGAATTTACATAAAATACAATCTAACTCAATTTAGATTTTCACAATTTTTTTATATATTGATATTAATTATAGTTAATATCTTATAATTTAATTTTTTTATTTTATAAATTATACTTATATATCATCATTTTCTTTTCATATTATGTATCAATCTACTTACAAAACTAAATATATTTTTTAATAAAATTTTAACCATTTTTAGTGTTCCCGCATGTGGCATGGTGCGTGGTGCATGCCCAATTCTATTTTAAGCTATTAGTATTTTTTATATTTAAAAATTGATCTATTCGAAAAAAGAATATTAATACCATTGTTAGAAAAACATACCAATTTGCTAAAAATGTCATAAAATTTTTTTGGATTATATATATATTTTAAAAACAATTGAATCACACTTAAAATATAATCTAAATCGATTTAAAAGTAATAATTTTTTTATATGCTTTGGTAGAAATTTGTATATTAGTTAAATTAGGTTTCCATTGTAAACTTTATAAATATTATACTTGTAACACCCTGATTTCGGTTCACCTAAGAACCAAATTGGAAATGTTACGATCGACTCAAGTCACGTATAAAATTGTTGGTCGGTAAGACTCGATCAATAAAATAGATTGAAACAACCCATTTGGCATCATGGAAATGAAAGACATTGTTAAATATACGTTCAAAATACATCAAATATAAATAAGAATAAGAAATAAAATAATTGCGTTGAGCTTAAGTGTGTGCAGCATTTATCTGTCTTCCCACCAAAGCTGACTCAGGATTTCAAGACCGACATACATAATATAAAAAATATTAGTAATGAGTATTACTGGTTTGAAAAATAACTAGTACCAAGTGGCAAATGGGTATTCCACTACCCTCGGAAACTTAGAAAACTTCGGAATTGCCTCACACTGGGCGGTAAGCAAACATACTTAAACAAATGTCAGTTTGCATGCACGGCTAATATTCATATTCGTATATACAACGCATATGCCCTCACATCCTCCAGATTACACCCACCACGGTACTCAAGCGTCAAATGAATGGTTAAGTTAGTGCCACAAATTTGAAAATGTGTTGCATTGTACAATACACACTCATACTTCGCACTACCCTCATACTTCGCATTACCTTAGGGGTGAGGTACTAGTGTGGTCTATAAATATCTCCATACCGCTCACTCTCTTATTCATTAAATCTGTAAATATGCGCATACTTTTATAATAGGTTCAGGGGAGATGCTTGTATCATATATTTCTGGAGTTTTCGAAAACCAACAAGTGATCTCATCCTTAGAGTTTTATTAAACATGTGTAGAAAATATAGCTAAATGACCCAATATTGGAGGGATCCGATAAAATACTGTCGATGTCGTCCTATGTCTAAAACATGGTTAAACTCGACATGCAAGGAGTCAAGAAAAGATCAAGTAAAGGGAGAGTCCTATCAACCTGTGGTCCGAGCTCCAAGCACATTTATGGCTCCAAAACTCGGACATCTAAAACCCACATGCTAAGTAAAATACCGACATCTCTATATAATGCATGCTCGTGGTGTGTGCTTACATCATCAATACATCCTAATAAATAAGACAATGCTAAATAAACCTACAACTAAACACCTGTCACGCAAATCAAGATATAATAATAATAATAAATAAATAAATAAATGAACTCATATATAAGTAGACAAATAATAAATACATGAACATAAATAATACTCTAATCATAAAATAATAATATAATTATACTATACAAATATACGAGTAAACACGAGTAAATATTATATATACTCGTGTTAGTAAACATATAAATAATTAAACAATTAAATAAATAATAATTCAATAAATAAATAAATAAGCAAATATTTAATACTCATTAATCATAAATAATAATAATATCGTACTTATACAATATAAGAATACATAATTAAATACAAATACATAATAACGTACACGTAACGAATATATATATATATACACAATTTAGTAAACATAGTAAGACTAATATTCATAAGTAAATATAATATTAATAATAATAAATAATCATGTAAACATTCGTCATGTAAGATAAACATATAAATAAATAAATAATAAATAATAATGAATAAATAAATAAATAAATATATAAAAATGTTCATAACATTAAAATATACTAAATAATGTGAATATGGATCTAACTACTATAAAGGTTCTCAAATTACCAAAAACAGTAGAAAAACAACCAAAAACTGCTAAAACTGAGTTGAATCAAACCAAATCGAGCTGAATCAGACTGAATCGAGCTGAACCAGACCAAATCGGGCTGAGTCAACATGGTATGGGTTAAATAAACTGCTAGGCTGGGTATGCTGGGCTGGTTTAGATTGATGGACATGGACACAGGTTCGGACTGGCAAGCTCATGCAAGGCCAGGCAGACGCGAACACGAGTAGTGGACTCGATCACAGGCAAACAGACGCAAACGGGGCGGCCGGTGCCCATCTTCGAAAAACATCGATGGTGGCTCAGCTGGGGTCCTCGCTGGTCGGGAACGACAAAGGACATCAAGGCGGAGGTGTTTGTGGTGACGATCGGTAAGGTCAGGCCTCTGGTGCGGTGACGTTGCCGATGGCAATTGCAGCCACGACGATGGTCATGAGTTGTCTCAAAAGATTGGCCGTCGAGTGAGGAAGCTATCTGGGCTGATGGTCGATGATGTTCGGCGATGGCTTGCAGGAAAATGATCGAAGACGTCGCCAGGTAAATGCCAGTCGCCGGCGGCAATCGTGGCCATGACTGAGGTCGGTGTGGCCTCAAATGGAAAATCTTAGTGAGGGGAAACTGTTGGGGTGATCAGCTTTGCCAGAGGACACTCGTTGGCGCCATAAAATGGCCTGAAAGGGTGGTGGTGGCGGTAGAAATCGACTGGAAAAACATTGTTGCCGGTAGCGACTACGACTGCGCCGGTGGCGATGGTGGGTACGAACCAATAGCTGGTCATGAGGTGGTCACGGCCGTACTGATCTGGTGGTCGGAGGAGGGTCGGTGTTTCGCCGGAAGTGAGCCAAAGTAGTCGCGGCGTTAAGGTGTAAATGTCTAAAAGTCATGAAAAATCTCTGAAAGACAATTGGGTGGAAGCTAGGTTGACGTGGAAGGCTTAGATCGTGCCACATGGCATGATCTGAACATCCAACAACTCGTGGTATAGTGGGACCCACCTATAGGTATATGTACTATACATATGGACAGAATGCTCGGATCGAGACTATTTAAAGTCAAATCTAACTCGAGTCCTAAAAGTAACTCTATAAGTAGGAATCAAGCGAAGAAGGCCAAATGAGCCTCAAACCTTGAACTTAATAAAGTGAAAATTTGTGACTCAATCAAGCTGAGCCCACAGATGCACAATCCGATGATCCAAAATCTCTATGATGCATTTAATGAGATACCCTGAAAATCTCAAATGGATATTGAACGCTGCAATGGCGTAGATCTAAGCCTAAAACCCTGGCTAATATATATAAATAAATCAGTATAGCTCAGTATACACTCATAACTTATACTCTAATCATGTACATGTCGGGTATACCCAGCCACTATAACATACTCATATCTGGGCCCATACTCATAGTCTGAAAATTAGTCTGGCTCAAACTCGATAGACTCGCCTGAAATAGGTAAAACTAAAATTAGGTAAAACCCTAAACTAAAATTGGGACATTTAAGCAAAAAATAACTAGGACTTTTCCCTATTCTCATCAAAAATCACAGCTGACATTTAAGCATAAATCAAATAACTAGGACAAAAAGCTCACACCATTTTGTTAAGGGTGGATTGACCGTTGACACAAAGTTCCCCATAAACCAGAAAATAACACTGCAAAGTCGAACCACTTCATAAACCAAGTCAATACACAGCTGATATTCAAGTAAACATCCCACAATTCAGACCAAAAAGCGAAAAAAATAGACCATTTCATCCCTTGATAACAGTACTAAATTGTTATAAACTCCTAAATAATCCAGAAAAAAATTAAATTAAATTAAATAATCCAGAAAAATAGACCATTTCATCCCTTGATTTAGTCATCGCCGATGCCAGTGGTATCTGAAGATCATGGAAGAATGTGAGGTGACGATTTCAAAATGCTTCGATCCTCTCTTTGCCTCCACCTCATCTTATCACGTCTTCTTTTATTTGCGTCCTATAAATGCTTGTTTTGTTGACATCATACAAGCATATTGCTAAACCACGAAATAATGGGAGAGCATACAATGGACGTCTTCCTCAACCACCCACGAAATCAAATAGCCTAGACAAGATCATAAGTGCAGAGTTGCGAACCAAATAAAATCTTCCATTTTCTGATCAAATGATACAAACAAAGAATGAAACTTACATTAAATTTGAAGAACTATTCTGAAAATCACACTGCCAGAAAATGAAAGCAGGATGATAACAAATGATAAAAGGTTCTAGGTATAATATTCTCCTGCTCATTGGTGGGGCTTCACGTGAAAATGATGAACATGCTAAACCAATTTAGGATCATCATTTGTCACCATCATCATCCGCATCTTATACTTGCAGGGATGGGTCCAGCCGCATAAATCTTCCTCTCATATTTAGTATGGAAAATACAGGTAATAATCAAGTTAGCGGTCAGTACAAGCTATAACCGAAGAACTGGCTGATGATAATGGCCAAACCGAGAGCAATTGCGACGAGTGACGAAGCCCAAGTCAGTTTTTCTGTTACCCGTGGAATCCTGTCTTTTAAAGCTTGACCACAAGAACCCAGAAAGGCAGTGTAGCTTCCCATGGAAATCACAGACCCACCAAGAAACATTCCTAGGAAGGCAGCACCAGCTAACTGTGATGAAAGTGCAAGAGCAGGCAATACCATCATCAGAGCATCAGGCTGAAGGCCGTGAACAATCCCCATGGCAAAAGCTACGAATGCAATCTTTTTCTTCTGAGCTTCAACAGGTTCAACCATGGGCACCTCACATTCCCCACCTTCAAGAGCAACGCATGGTGTTGGAATCTCCGTTTCTTCTCAAATTCCCATGGCACCAATGACAAGTAGGATCATTCCTACTACTATTGTACCCCATGTTCTGAGCACTTCCATATGCAACCGATCTTTAAGTGTTAGGAACAGAAATCCAAACATGACCTGGCCTGCATCATGACCACATCCCCAGAGTGAACCTAAGGCGGCGCTTTGCAAGTTAGAGCAGCCAATGGATAGTGGGGCCAAAGCTGCAAGGTGGTCGGGCCCTGACAGCGTGTGCAAACAGCTGACAAGAAATCCGGTCCAGGCACTACTAAATACCTTGGCACGGATAAGTCTTCCTCCAATGGAAGCCAGAGAAGGCCCCCAGCTCTAGAAGCAGATTGAATGTTGGCAGAGGCTTGGGAAACTATAAAAGGCTGGATTAGAAGAGACACTAGTACAGATAAAATTACAGCAGCACCAAACGGAAAATTCTGCAGGAGAATCAGAAGCAGCATGTATCAGTGGCGAAGAACAAAAAGAGAAGAAACAATTACCAAAAATGCTCTTTGCTCAAGGTTGAAAATATTGAAATTACAACTGTAGATGAAGCTGCCGTAACAGACATATAATGAGCACTGCAGAATATGAATAACAAATAACAATATATAGGTGCAACCTTCTATATTTTAGTTATTAACCTCTTCATACTAGTATACAGATAACAATTGAATAAACAATCTCGACAATGATGATTGCTATTGTGAATACATTCCGAAAATGTGATAATCTCAGAAGACACTATCCTCATAATATTAAAGCACATTAGCATACCATGTGCATATTAACTAAAATACCCATGCAGGATATAAAAGCTAGTAATATTTCTATCACAACTCCATTAACAAAATAAACCTCATTTCTCAGCTTCTTACTCTGGCTTTATGTCTATTAAATCGTCTTCTTCACTAACAAAAGAAGTTGACCATATAACCGACCACCACTATTAGCCCCCACCCCTGATGTAGGACAAATTTGAGTTATATTACGGCTATTTTAATAAATGATTTTCTATGTTATTAGTTTGATGATGTTCAGGGAGTTTCATGTAATTTTCATATTCCAGAGGGTTTTTCTTGTAATTTTCGTCATTTTTATTAGGTAGTTTTGTTAGGCTATATAAATGAGTCCTCCATCATTGTAAACATTAGATTTTGATGAATGAAAATATGAAGCTTTGGTGGATTCTAAGTTTTATCTCCTAACCTCCCGAAATTCTTCGTGAATTGTCGATCTGTCTCTCCAACCTCTCCCAATTTGTTGGGTTTCTCCTTCTTCCTACCCTTTTTTCTATCCTTATTTCTATCTGGTTCTATTCTCCCTTCAAATCCCATTTTCGTTCAACATCATCCCCCCCTCCCCACCAAAAAAAATTAAATCATATGTCAATGAAACAGTCATTATAGATCTAAAACAGAAGCTATTGTCATGATATTTTAATAAAAAAGCAAATAGAAAATATAGGTGTTCCATAAAACACAACCATAAAAGCAAATGACTAAGCCCTTGAGAAAAGTGAACTAGCACTGACGCTTCACCAAATTAGCCTAAAGTCAATAATCAATAACCATCTACTCATCCAGACTTCTGAACTATACAACTATAATATCCAATACAAACAACAATTGAAAGGTGTAAGAACCTAAACATCACCATTTTAACACGAATAAAATGAACGACCAAGCCCTTGAGAACAACAAATTTAGACAAGCTCCTCAATAATAAAAAACAAAGTCTTCTAAGATCAACGGTTTATGGATTCAAACTTCTCCAAACAAATAACCATAATAACCAATCCATACAAAATTCTAGTCAATACCCACCTAATATTTAAGCAAAAATTAGACAATCCAGACAAAAAGAACACACCATTTCACCCTTTAGAAATCCTAAATAGCCCAGAAGAAATTCTTTAAATTTGAACCTTTTCCCTATTCTCATCAAAAATCACAGCTGACATTCAAACAGAAATCAAATAACTAGGGCAAAAAGCTCACACCATTTTGTTAAGGGTGGATTGACAGTTGACACAAAGTTCTCCATAAACCAGAAAATAACACCGCAAAGTCGAACCACTTCAGAAACCAAGTCAATACACAGCTGATATTCAAGTAAACATCCCACAATTCAGACCAAAAAGCGAAAAAAAATAGACCATTTCATCCCTTGATAACAGTACTAAATTGTTATAAACTCCTAAATAATCCAGAAAAAAAATTAAATTAAATCAACAAAGTTGAACCATTTCCTAATTCTCATCAATGCACAGATGATATTTAAGCTAAAACCAGACAATTCAGACACAAAAAAAAACAGGCAACACCATCACATTTCATCCAAACACCTAAACAATTATGAACAAAAAAATTCCTTAAGTATAACCATTTCCTAATTTCCTTCAATCCAAAAGCTGATACTCAAGCTAAAGCCACACAATTCAGACAAAACGTTCACCCAATTCAATTAGATTAACACACTTCCCCCATCAAAGTCGAGTCTTTTTTTAAAAAAAAAAACCACGCCTCTAGAACACCCAATCCAGGCATAAACCCAACAATCCAGACAAAAAGATCTCACCTTTATCAAAGTAGACACCCCACCACTCCCGCCCACCTCCGCCGCCGGCGCCGGCGTCGAGCTGGGAACGGCTCGCCACAGCTCTCTCCGGCGAAATAGACCGGAAACCTCCGAAACGTAGCCGAAATGGACGACGAGAACGGCCGGTCGGAGACGAATGACGGGGCAGGGAGTGACGGAGTGGAGCAGAGGCGGAGGAGGAGACGGGCGGAGGCGCGGCGGGGGAGGAGGAGGGGCTTGGGGGAGAGAGGGGGAGTAGATGAGCTCTCCCCCTCTCTGGCGAAAAGGGGGCTAAGTATGTAAATACATATATAAAAACAGTAAAAGTTCAAATTTAGTATACATTGTTAAATAACAAAATTTTATTTGACAATATAATCATAAAAATATATTAATATTTTTAAATTTTAATTTAAGTATAATTATAAACTAATATTTTCATAAGAATAATTATAATTTTAAATTAAATAAGTAAGAAAGGCCCACAAAATTATTGTAGAGCTAGAATCAACCACAACAGGCTGAAGCGCGATGAGAGGAAAAAGAAATCTCTAACACTTTAATGTAAGAGAGTAGATAATAATAATTTTGAATTAAGTACGTATTAAAGAGCATATAAATTTATTTTAGAGTCAAAATCAACCACGATTTAAGAAAAACTCAAACATAATTTGATGGCCTAGATCACAAGGTTGAGTTTAGAAATTTTTTGGGTGTAGGTAACTGCCCTCAATTTTGTTTTATAAATATTTAAATAATTAAAAATTAGTTAAACAATAAGCACACTTGTGATGCTTACGTGGTCACCGTTCCAAGCAAGAGCTTGTGTTCTAGGCAAGTCTTGCTTGTGCTTGCCTCATATTCAGCACGTCTTGGCTTGTTCCCACCTCTACCCACAACAAGTCTTTTTCTTTTTTAAAAAAAGTTGATGGATCCGGTCTATTGTACCGGATTTCGCTGCTGTTCACCGAATTAAGTCACGAGGCATTCAAATTCAGTTGGCTTTCCGTTGGATCTAGCCACTGCAAATGAATGTTGGCCAGATCCGGTCGATTGCACTGGATCCGGCTACTCTTCGGCCAAATCAAGTCCAAAGGCATCCAAATTCGGTCAGCCCTCAATTGAATTTGGCCCCCGCTAATGAAATTATGCCACATCCCACCCTCGATGACCAAATACATTCGAGTATAACCAGATATGGCCACCCTTGGCTATATCTAGATTGGGGATAGCCAAATTTGGTCGCTGATAACCTCTTTTTTAACTAAAAGATTTAGATTGTCTTTATGATCAGAAGTTTTATTATCACAATAATAGAAAACCTTTTAAAATAAAATCTGGGGGAAAATTATCAAATAAAGGGTATTTTTTTGTTTAAAATGACACAAATGCTGTATAAAAATATAATAGTAGAGTAGTAGGCTTTCGCTTATTGTTTTATTGTATTTGGCCTCATGCATATATGGTGGACTTGAATGTGCAAAAGGTGGCGACCCAATTATAATAAAAATTTTCTCCATAGTCAGTCTTATTGCTTATTTTTTGTCAAAATTGGCAATCAAATTATATCATAATTCACAAACATTTAGATCTTTAGACAAATTCCAAATCCCAATTTTATTGTAGATATCAAACTTTTACGCAATTTAATCTTGATTTGGAATTACTAGGCAAGTTATTGTCAAATTCACTTGATGAAACACATAATCAATATTTTGAATCAAACATTTGGACATCCATATATATATATATATTTATCAAAGCGAGTAAATATCAACTAGCTCTTATTATTTAATTAAAGTTATCTCAGAATTTTTTACTCAAACTTATCACACTCAAGAATTTGAATTAAACTGGGTAGACTTAAATATGCAATAAACTAATAATATTATTATTTTGACAAATAACAATAATAATAATAATAATAATTTTTTAATCCGATGAAACTAAGGGAGAGGCACAGGATAAAGTAGAAAAAAGTGCTTTCTTTCTCTAAGAGTGGCAAATTTGGCCCATTCCAACAAAATGCGACCAATGTAAGGGGAGAATTTGCTGTGATTGGAGTTTTGGTTCTGTTAAACAACAATAGCAATGATGGACAGACAACCAATGCATTATGTGAGGCCGGAATCATGACTGGTATCCAGTCAAAGTTCATTTTTGAGACAATTGTGAGGAAAAAGACATTTTTGTGGCCGAACTTGCAAGCAATCAGAATGAAGAAGGCAGCTTTGGACGGCTTCGGAAGCTCATTGTTTTTATCAAAATTAGCATACTTGGCAAATGTCAATCATCGCTTTTCTGTTGTAGCAGTGCCAGTGGGTGTTTGGTATGAAGATCTAGAATTGAATTCTAAACCACCACAAGTAAGCACTTCATAGCCGTGATAAGTTTGCAAAAAGTTGTTTTAATGTATAATTCATATATATAGTTGGCATATATTATCATGTTGAGGTTCTATAATATAATGATTTAAATTCAAAGCCGAGGTTATTACTCTGTTCTGCATTCTGATTAAGTAAATTAAAAATACTTAAGGGGAGGGTAATAGAAAACTGTGCACCTTTTTGCAGGAATTATTCATTGGAATGATCCTTTGTCGTCATTTTTATTAGATAGTTTTGTTAGGCTATATATACGAGTCTTTCATCATTGTAAACATTAGATTTTGATGAATGAAAAAATAAAGCTTTGGTGGATTCCAAGTTTTATCTCCTCGTTTCCCAATATTTTTTGTGAAAACTGAGACAAAATGTACCCCAAATATGCAGAAAATCTCCAATACTGAATCATTTACTGATCCAAAATTCCCAATTACACGACCAAAAAAGCCAAATCAAAGCAAGGATCTAGTAGTTCAGATAGAAACATCTAAAAGATATCACCATAACATAGTCCATCAACATGTAAAACATCACCATTTTAGCACGAACAAAATGAACGACCAAGCCCTTGAGAACAACAAATTTAGACAAGCTCCTCAATAATCAAAAACAAAGTCTTCTGAGTTCAACGGTTTATGGATTAAAATTTCTCCAAACAAATAACCATAATAACCAATCCATACAAAATTCTAGTCAATACGCACCTAATATTTAAGCAAAAATTAGACAATCCGGACAAAAAGAATAGACTATTTCACCCTTTAGCCCAGGAGAAATTCTTTAAATTTGAACCTTTTCCCTGTTTTCATCAAAAATCACAGTTGACATTCAAGCAAAAATCAAATAACTAGGACAAAAAAGCTTACACCATTTTGTTAAGGGTGGATTGACAGTTGACATTAAGTTCTTTATAAACCAAAAAATAACACCTCAAAGTCAAACCACTTCAGAAACCAAGTCAATACACAACTGATATTCAAGCAAACATCCCACAATTCAGACCAAAAAGCAAAAAAAATAGACCATTTCATCCCTTGATACAGTACTAAATTGTTATAAACTCCTAAATAATCCAAAAAAAAATAAATTAAATCAACAAAGTTGAACCATTTCCTAATTCTCGTCAATGCACATATGATATTTAAACTAAAACCAGACAATTCAGACAAAAAAAAAGCAACACCATCACATTTCATCCAAACACCTAAACAATTATGAACAAAAAAATTCCTTAAGTATAACCATTTCCTAATTTCCTTCAATCCAGAAGCTGATACTCATGCTCAAGCCACACAATTCAGACAAAACGTTCACCCAATTCCATCCCTTGCCAACAGTAGATTAACACACTTTCCCCCATCAAAGTCCAATTTTTTTAAAAAACAAAAAACCACGCCTCTATAACACCCAATCCAAGCATAAACCTAACAATCCAGACAAAAAGATCTCACCTTTATAAAAATATTATCAAATTCACTTGATGTAACACATCATTAATATTTTGAATCAAATATTTGGACATCCATATATATTTATCATACTAAGTAAATATCAACCAGCTCTTATTATTTAATTAAAATTACCCTAAAATATTTTACTCAAATTTATCACACTCGAGAATCTGAATTAAATTGGGTTGACTTAAATATGTAATAAAATAAAATAAATAATATTTTGACTAATAATAATAATATTATTATTATTATGGGTAAACCCATAAAAGCCGTAAATAAACTCCTACAGCCCAACTGAATAGTTTCTTCCTCCCCAAACCTTCCTTGGAGGTGGTCGGATCTTCGCCATTGCCACCCACTTCCTCCTCCATTGCAAGCTTTCGGTGGGTGGGATGGAGCAGGTGGCCTCCCTGTTCAATAAAGTCAAGGCCTTTGCCAACTCCATCGAGGCTTTCTTCAAGGATTCGGTCCTCAAAGCCACCAACTCCAACCGCCGGTGCTCGTTTTGATTCTTACTCTGCTCACCCTTTTGCTCTTGACTTGTGTGTCTCATGCCCCTTTTTTTCATTCTTCTATGTGTATACCTGGCTTCATTATGTTTGGCCTAATGAACATGTGGTGGACTTGAATGTGCAAAAGGTAGCGACCCAATTATAATAAAATTTTTCTCCATAGTTAGTCCTATTGCTTATTTTTCATAAAAATTGGTAATCAAATTATATTACAATTCACAAATATTTAGAACTTTAAACAAATTCCAAATCCTCATTTTATTGTAGATATAAAACATTTACACAATTTAATCATGATTTGGAACTTTTGGCCAAGTTATTATCAAATTCACTTGATGAAATGCATCATCAATATTTTGAATCAAACATTTGGACATCCATATATATTTATCATACAACGTAAATATCAACCAGCTCTTATTATTTAATTAAATTACTTCAAATATTTTACTCAAACTTATCACGTTAGAGAATCTGAATTAATTTGGGTTGACTTAAATACGTAATAAAATAAAAATAAAAATATTTTGACAAATAACAACAAAAACTATAATAATAATAATAATAATAATAAAATAATAATATAATAATAATATAATAATAATATAATATATAATAATAATAATAATAATAATAATAATATTGTTATGTGTAAAAGCCATAAATAA
>JAURVB010005400.1:0-21480 GCA_033002965.1 Piper betle
GTCATCGAAGTTTGATTTATTAATGCAATCAAGAAGTGATGGTTTGGGAAATAGAGAGGGTATTGGAACAATTCAGGGGAGGGTTCCTGCAATGGGAATGGAAAGGGACGATCCATTGCAAGGAACCCGTGTTGGTCGTCTCCAAGATGAGCTGTTGACGTTGGAAGGGATGGGGCGACACCATGATGGGTTGTTGCAGGGCATACACTGTCTCAACAAGAAGTGCATCAGGTTTCAGCAGGGATGGGGTGACCTTGTGATGATGTGTTGCAGGGCATCTACCATCCATTGCAACAGGAGGAGTTCTTGATGCATTCAAGGAGTGTACCACAATTGCAGGGAATCCGTGGTAATAACCATTTGGAAGAGCATGAAATGTCGTTTGGTGGTAGACATCAGAAGGGCTCTGTTGGTAGACATCAGCAATTTGGAGGACCAGTCATGACGCCCAGATTTGGCATGGAACCTGTTCGACAGAATGTCCAGGAGGGCTTCCTGCATAACATTCCAAGTGAGGTTTGTGTGAGGGGATCCAAGATCAGTTTTCCAGAATTCGATGGTTCAAAGGATCCTAATTCTTGGTTGAGGCGAGCAGAGAAATTTGATGTGCTGCAACAACATCAAGAAATATCTTCTTGGGCGCAATTGGAAGATACCATGAACCTGCAAATAGGACAATCAGACTATCAAGAGGATACAACTCGATTTAGTAGGTTGACAACAAGGGTTTCCCACGATCGAACAAGATCTCCAACTTTAGTTCCACAAATGTCACAAGCGATAGCAGAAAATGAGGTACCCGTTTCTACTGACACAAAAAAGAGAATCACACTTCTTGAAGGAGAGGAGGATTTTCTCACTTCCTGGAAATCAATCCATGTGGCTGAGGGTGGTGATTTTGACTGTGGCACACCTCCAAGCAAGAAAAAGGGCTTCAAACTTGACAAATTAGATTTCAATTTTAATGGACCTGGTGGTTTTGATCCAAGCATGAATGCGGCCACACATAGTACTCTACCTTCATTAAGAAGAAGCATGGTCTCCTTGAAAGAAAATGCATCTGCTCTTGGGCTTTCAAAGTCTGCTGACAAGTCACAAGATAGGCAAGCGCAGTATCCTACTCATCAACTTCTATGTGACACAGCATGTGGGCGGAAGAAGGGGTGTGGTAGGCACAGGTGCAGCGAAAGGTGCTGTCCTCTATCTAGCTCCAGAACTAGTGCCCAGATACCTGACAATTGGGACTCACGTTTGTGTCAGATGGTGTGTGGTAACAACAAAACTGATGCAGATCAAAATTGTGGTGTATGCCATGAAACAGCAGAAGTTCCAGTTGTTACTTCTTGTGAACATTTGTTTTGCAAAACTTGTTTAATGGATTACTCATCAGTCCTGGGAAAGGTTACTTGTCCTTCATGCTCCAAACCTATGACTGTGGCCTTCTTAGAAGACAAAAGAGCAGACACTCAGGCTGCAGTGACCACATTAAAAGGTTTCAGGCATTCAAGTATCCTCAATCGAATTATACTAGAAGATTTTCAGACATTGACCTGTTTGTTGCAACATGGAGATGAACATGTTACAAAGCAGTTAGTGGAACCAAAGTGTTTGCTTTTGCTGCTGTGGAAAATTTGGCGAACAAGTTTCCTATTTCATGATCTTACTGATTTTGGTGCCGAGTTGGTTCTTACTGATCCAGTGAGGGGCATGAAAGGTGCAATTCAAAAGGCAGAAGCGATTTTGTCAAATACACCTCATGCCTACATCCTTCAACAATTCGAACACCCTGCTAACCCGAGGATCCATTATGTAAACACTGGACCTGAGGATACTGTTTTGTGGCAGGGAAAGCAACGCATACACAAGACGAGGGGCGTGGTACATTTCAACGAAGTTACTTGGATTGAAGCTTTGATTGCTGCAAGAAGCTTATCTTCTTGGTGGCCACGAAGTGATAGGATGACTCTCATCAGAAAGGGTGTTTCCATATCAACGAGAAAGCTAAGAGAGCGTTGGTTTGAAGAAGGCTTTGGGGAGGACATTATCAAGGACTGTGAGAAGATCATGCTGTCAGAATTTTCAGAGTTGAAAGGACAGCTGAAGCTCCTTTCCAAAGAAAGCTTGAACTTAGTTGACACATTGAGGCAGTTAGAGGATACGAGTGTTGTTGAGGACTCCGACATTCAGGATGGCCCATTCCAGCTGACCAACAATGAACATTCAAGTTTTGCAAATGAAAAATACAGTGATTGCAGTGGTCTCTTCATAAGTTCTTTCTCGAAGGATTTTGAACGCCAAAATCTAAGGCATATTGCTGAAAACATGATTGTTGGGATTGGAGAAAATAATTCTAGATATCAGGTAATTGAAAGACGGATAAGACTGCCTGATCCTGTTCAGCAAGCGAAAGGTGTTAGCTTTTGGTCCATGATCAAGGGCAACGTTGGCAAGGATCTTAAACGGATCTGTTTTCCAGTGTACTTTCATAAGCCAATTTCGTCGCTTCAAAAATGTTTTGAGGACATGGAGTATTCGAATCTTTTGGAACAGGCTTATGAAGTTGGAAAGATGGGAAACAGTCTTATGAGAATGATTAATGTGGCAGCCGTTGCAGTTTCTGGATATGCTTCATCCGAAGGCAGCCACTACAAGCCATTTAATTCTTTGTTAGGAGAAACGTATGAAGCTGATTACACTGATAGAGGAATTCATTTCGTATCTAAGAAGTAACGTTGAGGACAAGTTATACCACACGAACTTGGCATGCATTGGGAGAAGGTTAATTTGAATGTGTTGGGCATAGCAAAAACAGGTGAAGTAGAGGGCCACACTTCTTTATTTCACAATGTCTTCCATGTCTTCCATATTCAAAATTGAAAGCTTCATTACCCGTTGATGTTCAAGTGCAACATTCCTTACCTCCTGCTACTCAAATCACGGATTGTACTTAACAGGGAAGCAATTAACAAGGTGCTTGAGCAGTACTTACGATGTTTTTCAGCTGATAGACCGCACACTTGGGCTAAATGGTTGCCTTGGACTGAATATTGCTACAACACCAGTTTCCAAACTTCAATTCGAATGAGTCCCTTTGAAGCAGTCTACAACATGCCACCACCTACATTAATCTCTTACATCCCAGGAACAGCGAAGGCAACTGAGGTAGATGGCCTTCTACGTCAGAGAGATCAGCTACTCCGAGAGTTGAGAGAAAATCTGACATCCTCACAATTACGAATGAAACATTATCATGATTTGAAACGAAGGAATGTTGAGTTCCAGGTAGGTCAACAGGTTTATTTGAAATTGCAGCCCCACCGACAACAGTCATTGAGATCAAAGAAGTCTACCAAGTTGGCTGCAAGGTTTTATGGTCCTTACACCATTACCCAACGCATTGGTCAGGTTGCCTACAAGCTCCAACTTCCTACGGACTCCCGACTTCATGATGTCTTCCATGTCTCACAATTGAAGGCTTCAGTAGCAGCTGTGTTCATCCTACTTTACCAGTTCCAACGACTGAATGAATTACTTTTGTAATACTTTCTTTCTGTAATGTTCTAGCAACCTTGAGGACAAGGTTATTTTCTATGGGGAGGGTATTGGTATGAGTAAATTGAGTGAATGCGTTTGAATGTAATCAGATGGCGGGAAGAAACAGAGTCGGCTCTGTTTGGATATAAAACAGAGCAAACGCGTTGTAAGAAGGATATCTTTTGAATGAATAAAATTTGTTTCAGTTTTGTTATTCTTCTTCCGATTTTTGAGGAAGAACACGAAGGTTCCAGGGTTCCTCCCTGTTTCCCCATTCCCGTTTGATTCCTTCCCTTCATCTTCCACCTCAATCCAACTTCGTCGCCAATGGCACCTACGAAGCAGAGCTGGAAGCAGAGCAAGGGGAAGGAAAAGGAGATCTTCTCCGACGCAGGAGGAGAAGTTCACCCCAGATACGCGTTTGCTCTGTTTTATATCCAAACAGAGACGACTCTGTTTCTTCCCGCCATCTGATTACATTCAAACGCATTCACTCAATTTACTCATACCAGTTTCAGACAGTCGAGATCGTTGCGGCTCATACAGCTTATATAAGCCGTGACTCATCCAACCCTCTCTCTCATTCTCTCTCTTTATATATATATATATAGCTTGATTTCATGCGTGTATTCCTCTGTTTTCTTCATAGCTTGCAAAGATGTTGTTGGCAATAGCTCATCTTATTTCCCGGTGATACGTCAACAAGTCACTTCCAATCTTTTGTAGTTTCATGTTCCTTGTGGTTGTAAGTCCAATCGGAATTGGAGCGAGGCATGCCCATATGTATTTTTGTGGTTGTATGTCCAATCGGAATTGACTGAAACTATTGCTCGGACTGCTACCCCCCTTGGCAGGAAATTTTCGCCCCCAAGGACTTTCCATTTGAGATAGTCTATGATTTTTTGGTGAAAACATTAAGGTGAAGGCTGACAACCCAGGTTGGCTCCACAAGGAAGATGAAGGAGAAAAAGAAGACGATAGTGAAGATGATGCCAACAAGGATAGTGATTCAATTTTTTTATTTTTTTATTGTAAATATTTATAGAGTGGGAGACAAATACTTGCATTTTTATTGCACTTCAACTCAAAAGGAATCACTGTTGAGCTGATGCGTCTTAAATCCTAACGAGTTTCAGAAGAAGATACTTAAGGAAAAAAGGTTTTAAAATTTACACCAAAATATTATGGGTAAGTCTGCCATTTGTATTTATACAACTCATAGCTGCCTAGACGCCGAAAATAATCATTTTGTCCAACATTTTTGTTGTTCAGGTTCAAGGATGAAGCTTTGTAGGGAGTGCCCTAAAACTCCCATCTTCTTAATTACAACATGATGATATTTTCTTAATTATCTGCCTAGACGTCAGAGGTATTGTCTCTGCGGGAATTCTTGTTGGTGTAAATGATGAACAAGGACTTACAACATTTCGTTTGGTTGAAGATCGTTAAAGACCTTGTCACTATCTGAACTTGTCTTGATGCCTTCCATCTTGCCTTTCGAGAGGTGTACCTTGCCTTTCGGCTAGTTTAGCAAGGGTATGAGCTAAGATGTTTTGTGATATAGAGATCTGCTTAATTACAACAGACAAATTAAAGATCAAGCCTTTAACAAAAGTAGCAAAAGAGTGGAGACATGAGTTTACTTTACAAGGCACTTGCGAGGGGTTTTCTTTACAAAAACAATTTTTTGAATGTTTCTTTAATCATATAATATATTTTCTACAAGGAAAAAAAATTTTAGGGTGCTAGAAGAGAGTTTTTTCTTCTAAATTAAAAGGGTAGAAAATTTATTATAATCAAAATAATATTTAATAATTTTTTATAGTAAATTCGTTTACTTTAAGGGGATTTTTCAAGAAAATCTAGTGCCTATATTTTCTCAATTTTTTATTTGTGGACTTGATATCGGTGTAAATTACTGTTGTCTAAATTTACGATTTCTCAGACACACTCAACCCCAATATTTTGGTATCAAATGTGAACATAAGATTGGAGGTATTCTTTAGTATCAAAGCAATGTTGGACAAAAAATTGCATGACAAAAAGATCAAAGGTATTCTTTTAAACCTCTTTTTATGGATCCAATTAGTCACGTACTTTTACTAAAAATTGATGTGGTGAAATTTAATGGAAAAAGCGTTCTGTTCTTTAAAATTTTCAGGCACGTAAAGTTAAATTTTTAACAATAATTTATTAGGGCGAATTCAATGCAAAAGAGCAACTAAATGGAACATATAAATTAGTCGATGAAGTCTTACATGGACACATAATAGAATAAACATGATGAATTAGGGGAGTTGAAATCAAGAAAGTATCATGCTAAATAATATTCAGTGAATGTTACAATTAAACTCATCGAAAAAAAGATAATGAAGAATTTTCACTAATTAGGTTCACATTAAAATGCCATACAAATTTCTGCTATTTAGGTTCACATTAAAATGCTAGAAAATAGAGAAAGAAGGATGATATTCTGCACCTATTCTTCAAAAGAACTATAATATTATTGCTAATGTAACCAGCATAGAATTACCCAAGCAGCCTCATTCTTTGCCTACAGAATCCTCTTCAAAAAAGTTTGTCACTCTCCTCATTGTAAAACTTAAACTTAAAGATACAAGATCAATGGCATCAAAACGAGCTCACGTTAAAAAATCTTTAATTTTCTTCCACCATCCAAATTTTCTCTATCATTCTTGTTCATCGTATACTTTTTCAAGAATTCCAACAGGAAGCTAACGATTCCTCTGGCATTCAAGTATTTTACAGCCGCCCCGTACAAGGCCCTTTCCAGGTCCCTGAACAAAATGATAAATTCTATATGTAGGAGGCCATGAGTTGTGTAAGAAATACGTGCCGAAGGCTTACCCAATACCAGGTCCTTCATATTTCTGTGTATCCTCTAAAACTTGGTGGGATTTAAGAAGCATCTCGTAAATGCAAATGCTCTTTGACAAAAAATGGGCATCAAAATCTAAATACGTGTTTCCCCCTTTATCAATCTTTATAATCAAACAAAAATATTCATCTTCTTCTTTTTCTTCATCCTATTTCTTGAGCAGCCAATCCAGCAATCCAACCTCCACCTCAATGCTTTCACCAGAACAATTCCGCCTCAAGGTGTATCATTTTCTCGCCTGAATTATCAACAATCTAAAACGGAAAATCCTTCGGAACGAAAAATTTCCTGCCAAGGACAACAGCTACCAGAGCAACAAAATCAGTCAATTTCTATTGTTTTACAATCCCTAAAATCTAGAATATGAGGGACATAAATAGAAATTTTAAAGAAATACTGAATAAAAAAAATCCAAATCTGCTACATATGTTTAAATTTAAGGAACGAAAGAGCAAAAAGCTAGTGGCATCAGCAGTAAGGAAGCCAAGGAATCAAAAACTGCAAAAGATTGGAAGCTAGCTGTCCAAGTATCACCACGAAATAGAATAAGTTAAGCTAATGGAAACAAAATCTATAAAAATATAAAAAAAAAGGAATTAAGTTAAGCTAATGCAAATAAAAAATAGGAATACTTTCCATTTGAGATAGTCTATGATTAAGATGACCAACGGTAAAAACATATTCCTTGGGGACTTAGTCCTCAATTGACTTGATATTTCTCCTCTTTTCCAATCTTCTTCGCCGGCGAGCTGTTCCGCAACATCCAGCTCCAGGTGAGTCGCCGGCGGGAAACAGAGCTTCCTCTGTTTCATCCTTTCCGGCGGGTTTAATTTCCAGAAATAGCTGCACAGCACAGAATGATTAAATCCTCTATATATATATATATATATATTTATTTATTTATAGCTTGATTTCATGCCGTGTATTCCTCTGTTTTCTTTACAGCTCGCAAAGATCTTGTTGGCACTAGCTTATCTTATTTCCCGGTGATACTTCGACAATTCACTTCCAATCTTTGGTAGTTTCATGTTCTTTGCCTCGCATATCTAAACATTTGAGCAAGTCATACCCTTATCCCTAGCCCAAGTACGTAATTCTTGTGTCTCTCAAGGTCTACATTTTAGTGGACGTAAATACAATCTGAATTGACTGAAACTTTTGCTAGGGCTGCTACCCCCCATGTCAGGAATTTTCGTCCCCAAGGACTTTCCATATGAGATAGTCTATGATTCAGATGAGAAAAGTATCAGGTGGAAGCGGAATATGTTTTTCGTGAAAACATATTCCTAGCATGCATTTGTATACCTTGGGGACTTAGTCCTGTATTTGTATTTCTCCTCTTTTTCTTATCTTCTTCTCCGCAATTGACTTGATATGCCCGCTCCTCTACACTTTTACGGTCACACTTGATCCACTTTCCCTTTGCTCCTCATCAACCCCTCCCTCCTTCCTTTCTTTCTGGGTCTTGTGTTGTTTTCCATTTTTCATCACCACTAAGATCTTAATTCCTTGATCTGTTACTTTCTGTTTCTCTCCAATATTCCTACATCCAATTCTTCTTCCTCCAACCCCACAAGATGTTCAGCCGTTTTGGCAAGAAGAAAGCCCGAAAGGAAATCACTCCCATCAACCCTACTATAGAAGGGATGATCAACAGTGCAACGAGGATTCGTCAAGCACAACAGACAACTATGGTAGGCCATGTTGATCTATGGGAAGATGTATGCTGCAGACAACACACAACCCTTTTTGATGATATATGGGAAGCTTTAGATTTATATGAGATGGGAGTTTTGGGTGAGATGAGTTTTGATACATCCATCTTCAAAATAATTTTTACTACTTGAATAGAAGATGTATGCTCACAAATGCAGGTCGATAGAGAGATCAAAATTCAACCTCTAGGGTGGGATCACTGTCGCAAATATTGGCGGAATCAGCTGATTTAAATCAGATCGGAGGCAATCTGCATCAAAAAATTGGTAAATCGGTCTTCGTAAAAATTGGTTTGTGAATCGGCCGATTTGAGCCAATTCCGAACGGCGGCGGGGAGATGGCGACAGGCAATTGCGGGGGTGGGGCAACGGCGGCGGGGGACGGGGCGGGCAGAGGACTGGGCGGCAAGGGAGGTGATGAGTGGGGACGGTGGCCGGGTGCACAGGGGACGAGATGGGCTGGTGGGGAAGGGGATGGCAGGGTGGTGTGGATTGGGCTAGGGGCAGCGGTGATGTGTGCTGGGGACAGGCAAGGCTAGTGGGGAAGGGGGCGGGGGAGCAAGGCGGGGAATGCGGGGGGGCGGGGGGACAGTTCGGGGCCGGTGGGGGGAGGCGGGGGTGGGACGGAGGTGAAGAGAGGACGGCCCATTGGGGAGAGAGAATCGGGGGAAAGAAATAGCAAGTGGCATTCTCAAAATTAAAAGTTGACTCAACCCCGACTCAAGTGAAAAATAATAACTAACTCTAAATAATTAAAAAAAAATCTAAACAAATATGGAAAATATCATAAAATATAATACACACCGTAAAAAAAAAACATCAAAATGACATATTTTATAACTAATAATCCACCAATTTTAACCGATTCTTGTCCGATTTTTTATGAAAGACTATGGGTGGGATGACTAATTCTGATTTTTGCAACTATGGGTGGGATGACTCTTGGGCATTATTTGCCAAACATTTTGGGACGAAGGCCCTTCATTCCTCCCATAATCAAATCCTTGACCTTGCTAAAACTGTTGCTAAAGAATGTAAAGGGCTGCCACTCGCACTCATTGTTGTTGGTAAGGCTATGACATGTAAATACAATCGTGAAGCTTGGATAGACGCACTGTATAATCTTCAAAAATCTCCGGCCAAGGTTCAATGGTCTGAAGAAAGACTATTTTCTATCTTAAAATCGAGTTACGACAACATATAAAATGTTGAGAAGGAATGTTTCTTGTTTTGTTGCTTGTATCCCGAAGATTGGGAAATTTATCGAGAAGAGCTTGTGAGAGTTTTGGATTGGAGACGGGATTTTGGATTTGGATAGCAGTTATCATGATACGATCAATAGAGGATATGCAGTTATAGATAGATTGTTGGCGGCGTGCTTGCTTGAATTAAAAGACAGTCACTTGCTGACAATGCATGACATCATACAGGACATGGGGCTATGGATTGCCGGTGGATTGAAATTCTTTGTTCATGGTGAGCGTCTGAAATTGACAAAAGACGAGATAAGGAATGGGTGCGAAGAGGCTAATGGGATGTACGTACTCAAAGGGGATGATTTACCAGAGCAACCTCGTTGCCGAAATTTGTCTACCTTAATTTTTCTCATAAGGAGACCAATGAGACTTGAGTTGCAAAATAGTTTCCTGGAATTCATGGACAAATTAAGGATCTTAAAAATGCATAATCTTACATTTCTTGATACGACATTAGAGATTGTTGGACAATTTACCGAATTGATGTGGCTTAGCATATGGAATGCTAATCTAGAAAAGTTTCCAAGTGAGTTAGTAAACTTGAGAAAACTAAATGTGCTAGAAATACAATCAAGAGAAAATCGAGATTCACTTCTGCCAGCCATAGGATAACTTAGGGAGCTTAGAAAGCTCTGGATAACTGGCCCCACAGTCATAAAAATGTTATCTTTGGAGCTTGGAAAGTTGAGTAAGCTAGAGGAACTACTTCTTCCAACACGGGCCTACAAGAATTGTTTATTAAATCTCATTCCGAATGGGATATTTGAGCATATGCACGAGCTTAGAAGAATGGAATTGTGTGTGACGAGTGTGGGCATATTACTGGCTGATCTCTGAAATTTGTCCAAGTTGGAGCATATGCTTATTGAAGCCTTGGGGTTAGTGGGAGAGTGTGATGGAGAATATATGGACATATTTGACATGTTCGACTGTCCACCTTGGCTGAATTTGGATAGTGTTGGCGTTACTTTAAGCATAGATGGTCTAAAGCAATTGTCCAAGTCCCTAAGATTTCTTGGAATGAGTAGTTGGCCAATTTTTAAGTGGGCCGACATAGGATCAGCACTTGAGACCAAGAACGAGATGTCTGAGTTGTCAATTGAGGAATTTCCGGTTAATGAAATAATCATAACAAGTAAAAGGCTGGAGAATCTTGATATTTTACGATGTTGTCGATTAGTGAAGTTGTAAGTAGGCGGGGATGCCCTTAAATGCCCATGCTCTTTAACTATCGGCGACTGTGATTCCCCCAAATATATTATTAGCCTTGATCATCTAGAATTTCTTAGATTAGACATCTGTCCTAAATTGGAAGGAGAGCTCATGAATCCAAACGAGGGAATTAGGTCATTACCCATCTAGAATCACTTTATCTTTATTTTCTTCTACAAAGTGACGACCATATGTAGTGACCATGTCTCCTTTCCTTCCCTCTTGCATTTGCATATATCTCAATGCGAGAAACTAGAAAAATTTTCCAGAGGCTTAATGAATGAGAAAAGGCCCCTGGTAGGTGCGATTGAGGGAACAAATGAGTGGTGGGAAGGGCTACAGTGGCAAGATGAAGCCTTCAAGTCCTACCTCCTCCCTCTTTTTCGAGACTTGGAGTTAAGAAATAAGTGAATTATGATCACTCTGGAAAAGTTCCTTTTTCGAATTTGGAAGTAATCGTGTATTGATTTGTCTTGGCTGATTTGACATCTAGAGACTCAATTTCACACTGTTTGTCATTCACAATTGCAGGAACAGAGGTGCATGGATGGATGGATCACAAAGATGGCTCTTTTTGAGTTAGCATTTCATCTCTTCATAATTATTGTCCTTATAGCAAGGGCTCTGGTTGCAAGGCTTATGGCAATTTCCGACGAAGATGATGAGCTGGTAAGAGGTTACAACAATTGCTTTTGGAGTTTCTAGCATTGATGCAACCAATAAGTCTCATCTAGTTTCAGGAATTTTAATTTTGTCCCTAATTTTAGTTGACACGTTTGTAACAATCATTGTTAAAGAACAAAAGATAAAACAGAGATAGAACTTCAGTTTGATGATGGAATAAATGAGTGTAATGGACGTATATATCTCTTCTCTCCTTCGGTTGGTTGAGTTCTTTTTACAATCTTTTCCCATCCATTTCAGCACTGCCAGAAAATGATATGGCAGTGAGAATTGGCTTATTTTGGACTCCCTCCTAATATGTTTAGCTATCTTTACTGCCCATTTAGCCTTTGACATGACTCATGTTGCACTAGAATGTTATTTATTTAGTATCATAGTTTTTTAATCGTGCAAGTTGTTATAGTTGCAATTTCTTCTTCTTATACGATGGCCAAAACCGTTCAAAACTTATAATCTTTTTCATTTCATGCATCCATGCATATTCTGTTATTGAATTAGAATTTTTTTATTGCAATTCAATCTAAGAACTCTTCTCGATCGGCCAAAATTACCATGGCTAGTGCTATACTTATATGAGGCCCTATGCACTATAGGTTTTGGCATCCCCAGGCGATGTATAGCAGTGGCAGACTAGTTGCCTGCGGCCTTGCCGTAATTTCTTTTTTTAATTTGTTTCAAACAGTCCAGATCGTTGCGTCTCATATAGTTTATATAAGCCGTGACTCATCCAACCCCCTCTCTCATTCTCTCTCTCTCTCTCTCTCTCTCTCTCTCTCTCTATATATATATATATATATATATATATATAGCTTGATGTCATGCGTGTATTCCTCTGTTTTCTTCATAGCTTGCAAAGTTGTTGTTGGCACTAGCTTATCTTATTTCCCGGTGATACGTCAACAATTCACTTCCAATCCTTTGTAGTTTCATGTTCCCTGCATCGCATATTTAAACATTCGAGCGAGGCATGCCCTTATCCCTATATGAAGTACGTACTTCTTGTGTCACTATTTGAACTTGTCTTGACGCCTTCCATCTTGCCTTTCGAGAGGTGTACCTTGCCTTTCGGCTAGTTTAGCAAAGGTATGAGCTAAGATGTTTGTGATATAGGGATCTGCTTAATTACAACAGACAATTTAAAGATCAAGCCTTTAACAAACGTAGCAAAAGAGTGAAGACATGAGTTTACTTTACAAGGCACTTGCGAGGGGTTATCTTTACAAAAACAATTTTTTGAAATGTTTCTTTAATCATATAATATATTTTCTACAAGGAAAAAAATTTTAGGGTGCTAGAAGAGAGTTTTTTCTTCTAAATTAAGAGGGTAGACAATTTATTATAATCAAAATAATATTTAATAATTTTTATAGTAAATTCGTTTACTTCGGGGGCTTTTTCAAGAAAATTTAATGTCCCCATTTTCTCAATTTTTTATTTATGGACTTGATATCCATGCAAATTACTGTTGTCTAAATTTACGATTTCTCAAACACACTCAACCTCAATATTTTGGTAGCAAATATGAACATAAGATTGGAGGTATTCTTTAGTATCAAATCGATGACGGACAAAAAATTCCATCACAAAAAGATCAAAGGTATTGTTTTTGTGGATCCAATTAATGGAAATTGATGTGGAGAAATTTAATGGAAAAGGAGTTCTGTTTTTAAAATTTTTTAGGCAGGTAAAGTTAAATTTTTAACAATAATTTATCAGGGTGAATTCAATGCAAAAGAGCAACTAAACGTAACATATAAATGAGTCGATGAAGTCTTACATGGATACATAATTGAATAAACATGATGAATTAGAGGAGTTGAAATCAAGAAAGTACCATGCTAAATAATATTCAGTGAATGTTACAATTAAACTCATCGAAAAAAAAGAGAATGAAGAATTTTCACTAATTAGGTTCGCATTAAAATGCCATACAAATTTTTGCTATTTAGGTTCACATTAAAATGCTAAAAAAGAGAGAAAGAAGGATGATATTCTGCACCTATTCTTCAAAAAGAACTAGAATATTATTGCTAATGTAACCAGCAGAGAATTACCCAAGCAGCCCCATTCTTAGATTCAATACAAGTGCATCCAATGGAGTTAAAAACTTAAAACTGGGAGTAATAGCATCAACCAGGAAACATTCCATACAGCTATTATTACTTAGCAATCTCGGAGGCAAAGAGAACAGCCAACAAGAATTTGCCTACAGAATCCTCTTCACAAAAGTTCATCACTCTACTTATTGTAAAAATTAAACTTAAAGATACAAGATCGAAGGCATCAAAACGAGCTCACATTGTTAAAAAATCTCTAGTTTTCTTCAACCAATCAAAATTTTATTTATCATTCTTGTTCATCATATACTTTTTCAAGAATTGCAACAGGAAGCCATCGATTCCTCTGGCTTTCAAGTATTTTACAGCCGCCCCGTACAAGGACCTTTCCAGGTCCCTGAACAACAAAAAAAGTTGGACAAAATGATAAATACGATGTGTAGGAGGCCATGAGTTGTATTGTTGAATCAACAATACAAGGAGGCAAGGAACCAAAAACTACAAAAGATTTAAGAAGCATACCCAATACCAGGTCCTTCATATTTCTGTGTATCCTCTAAAACTTGGTGGGATTTAAGAAGGATACCCAATACCGGGTCCTTCATATTTCTGTGTATCCTCTAAAACTTGGTGGGATTTAAGAAGCATCTCGTAAATCTAAATGCTCTTTGACAATAAATAGGCATCAAATTTTAAATACGTGTTTCCCCCTTCATCAATCTTTATAATCAAACAAAAATATTCATCTTCTTCTTAACGTGATCCAGCAACTCCGCCTTAACGTGATCATCTTCTCACCTGAATTATCAACTATCTCAAACGGAAAATCCTACGGAACGAAAAACTCCTGCCAAGGATAACAGCGACCAGAGCAACAAAATCAGTCAATTTCAATTGTTTTACAACCCCTGAAATTTAGACCTTGAGACATAGATGGGAATCCTAAGGAAGTACTGAATGAAAAAAATCCAAGTCTGCCTCCATTATGTTTAAATCTGGGCCTTTCATACAGCTAGTTGAATCAACAATATTGGGAAAAACTAGTGGCATCGGCAGTAAGGAAGGCAAGGAACCAAAAAAGAAAGGCGGAAATGTTAAAATCTATCTGTCTACGGGTAGGCGTTGGTCAGTTTGATATTGCACAAGGCTGTAACCGCCAACTCGGCCCGAAGAGACAGACCAAGCCGTGATGTTATAAGTTGGAAGCTACTCATTGGGATATTGCTTACATGCTTTACAGAACTATATACAAGAGGCTTAAGACATACACCATACTCGGTTTTCATAGAATGCATATAAAATTTATACTACATATGATAGGACGTATAGATCCTATATGATCACTTTGAACCGCAACAGAGGCAACACCTCTCTTGTGACTAAGAGAGCAACTTTAAAGATGCAACGATCGCTCCGACCTACAGAGAGGTGCACCCCCACTACATTCACTATGACATGCTTAATTTCTTATTTCTCTGTTCAAGTGATTGGATTAAGTAATTTTGTTAGCTTGATGCTGATGAGTGTGATAAAGTTCATGGTTACCTGTTCTACATACCCTACAAGAGAAATATTAAACACAGAGACGTCATTGGATGCTAGGGTATCATATCTTAACATCCAGCTTCACGTGGATCTTCAAGCAGTAGGTTTTGTACACTCCTACCCATGTTACTTTGCACACACACACACACACCTACAATCAAATATATTTTGTGTGCTTGGATTAGGTCAAAGTCATGTTTCGGGAGCTTGAGGCTTATACATCCTACAGACGATAGTTAGCCTTACTCCAAAGTGTAGCCACTTCACAATAATATAATATTAGTCAAATAAATTAAACACTCGTGAATAACCAACATATCATAACATCCCAATCCAAAATACATGGTTCTTAACAAGTTTAGGGTTCGTGAGCACAATATAGTTATCCATGCAAAACATAGACCAAATACATAAAAGCAAACCTAGGGCCCCCGTCGCCACTGTTGAGCCACTCGATCTGTGCACCTAATTTGGCCAACGCCATGGGACCTTACGTACATATAATACAAAAATACATCATTAATCAAATAAATTTGATTATAGTTCTGAAATAACTACTGGTAAAACAATACTGGCAAATTAATATTTCAGTACCCATGGGAACTTAGAAAACTTCAGAAAAGCCTCACATGGGAGATAAGTACATTAACTTATTTGAAAAGAAATCGGTGCACAAGCATGACAAGACATACTTATTCATACAACACCCTCCATGGTACTCAAGTGGCAAAGGGGACAGTTAAATTAGTGCTACAAATTCCAAAAATGTGTTGTGTTACATGGTACCCTCATACTTCGCTGGTCCTTAGGGTTGAGCTTGAGTGGACTCAGCATGGGAAGGCCTTGGCTTGGTCATTTCTGGAACTAGGTGGACCTATTGGGCTTGGGAAAATCCTAACTCATGATTCACTAATTCATTTACTCCCAAAATTGAATATGATGCTACTGTGATATATCCTAAGGTGTGGGATGAATTCCATCCAAATCCATCATCATTTGACTAGGGTTTCAGCTTTTGCATTCATAATCAAGGAGCCCAGCATTCCTACACTGTCTGAAACACCTACCTAATTAACCACCTATATGATTTTTACTTAACCCTAAAATTTACACATTTCTTGTAGAAAGTTAGGAAGGCATATAATTTTTACAAATTTTATTAATATATTTTAGGTAGCTCGCTATGGACCCCAAAACTCAGAGCATGGCAAAACAATCCTATAACACAACATGCACGTCACAACATTGTGAATTTTGTTCATACCCTTCAGGTGTTTAGATTAGTGTGAGTATTTTTTTATGGGAACACCACCATGCATAGCTACAATAATGCAAAAGAATGACCACAAAAGCTTATCAGATCAGGGAGTAAAAATTGGGGAAAGAGGTGGCCTGGTCACTAGGACCATGAAAGCTGTTATCTTTTGCCAAGTTTGGCTCCCTTTCATGCATTTAGATACCATATCAGATGAAATGATCAATATAAAACATGTATATCTATGTGTTTTGAGTGTAAAAAGACCAACATCATTCAAATAAGACATGTGCAATGAACGTTATAATTTTTATGGTGAAACAATGGATGAAGATGATAGTAGTGTACTTAAAAATACATAACTATTTTTATACATGTCAAATGCAATGGTTCTAAGTACTAGAGATTCCTAGCAAGCATGTCTACATAGAAAAAATACAAAAATAATGCATAAATGTACACACACATGAAAACAACATCACAATGAAGAGAGGCTAAGGAAGGACCTTTACCTTAAGAGGGACAAAAGGGGAGGTCTCTTGGGGCTTTCTGCCCCAGACCTACGACCCTAGGTGGCTAGGCTAGACAAGGAGCTTAGGAGGGAATGGGAAGGCTTGGAAGGGTGGAGGATGCAAGGGGGAAGCAAAGGAAAACAGGAGCCAAAGGGTTGCAAAGCATGGAGCTCAGCCAATATTTACAGGCTAAAAGCGCCTTTGCGCTGTGCTCTGGAAACCTGGACCACGAAAAGCCAAAAAACCAGGACACGTGAGCTAGTTGTGTGAACCTAACATCATGCCAGGCCCGGTAAACCCGACGAGTGCAAGGGTGCTTCGCCAGCTCCTTTGCCCTACTCAAAAAAGGGGGAATTCAAATCTATGGGCACAAGGGCGCTAGGCCAACATAGGCTAGGATTGACTGAGAGGATTCTAAACAAGCAACAATAATACTCTAGAAAAGCGAGGGACTACCCTCACCTCTAACCAGACTCGACTCGATCGAACCAAACTTAAAGGGACTCGGCATGAAGCGTCCAACGTGGGTACCGAAGCTGAAGGAGGCTAGGACAGGGCAAGGACATACCATACCATACACGAATGACGGCGAGAAAGGCCGGATCCTACTAACTCGATTTGGGTAACAACCAAACTGACTCAAAAACCCTCAGGCAGACAACCCGGGTTTTACAAAGGCATTGTTTATCTACGTCGAATCATCTTTGGACAAGAAGTCGGTTATCTACAGTCAAAATTCCTCAGGCAAGTTGGTGACAGTCGAATACGGTCATCTTTCGGTCAATTTAAGAATTTATTTCCTTCCCCAATTTATTATACTATCTAATCATTTTCCAGGTATAAATACTAATTTTTCTCCCCAAATAACTAATACCATATTTGTATAATCAATTATCTCTTTCATTTTTCTTAGTTTCTCTTATATCAATTAGATATACTTACTAATTTTCAAAGTTGATTTGGTAATGAAATCTAAAAATACCAATAATGTCATTAATTTATAATTTTTTGTCGGCCGCTTGGTTGGGAAGAAAATGGCTATATTTGGCTTGTTTTAATTAGGTAACATTTGGTCAGTTGAATTCGGACACAAACGCTTAGGACATAGCTGGACACAATCATTTGGTCGTCCGTCTTCTATATATATATATATATATATATATATATATATGTATACACACACACACACACTTCACCGCATCATTTAACTGATACTTATTAGACCACATAAATCTAATATGTATTTAAAAAACTATTTTACCTGAAATATTTTTATCAGCGAATATATTTATATGTAACGGATTTTCGATAAGTATCAGACAGTAAGTACATAAAAAATAATTAAATAAATATAATGCATTTTCAAAAGATTATAAAAAATAATTAAATAATTCATAAACTTACATAAAAATGGTAATTGCATTTTGAAATAAGTATTTTTATAGAGTTTATTAATGAGCTAAATAAGTTTAGACATCATAATAAAATTTTAAGTTTAATTTAAAATATAAATATAAATATTTATTTTATTTATTATTTACATAGAGTTCTACGAATTTTTTGTGCTATATTTTATAATAAAAAACTATTTTACTTGGAATATTTTTTATCTACAGATATTATTCATATCACCGATGCTTATAAACAATATTCGTTGATAAAAATATTCCAAGTAAAATAATTCTTTGTAAAGACATATCAAATTTTAAGAGATCGCCAACCTATATGGTGAAGTATGGTTTAACAATGTTATGTTGAGAGGGGTGTCAAGTGGTGAGTTTTGAGGAGGATAGTTAAGTGATGTTTTCACTTAGTCCACGGGTGCCAAATGAATTTTTTTCATATATATATATATATATATATATATATATATATATATATATATATATATATATATATATAGTTCATATGAACCATGAGTCATATAAGTTATACGAGCCCAAATGATTGTCAACCGCCCGAATACCAGGATAGTTGAGATTAACTCTGATCTTTAACCCTAACTCCCCATCCCTCCCTCCTCTGTCGCCAGCCAACCACCGATGAATTTGTTCTTAGCCAACGGCCACAATTGGCCAGACCAGACCGCCCTCTGGCCGACTGCGGCCGCGCACGACCCCATCTGCCTGCGTGGCCAGATTCGACCGAGGGCGGCTGGATCGGTGTTTGGCTGGCCACTTGTGGCAGACTAGTTGCCGGCAGCCTTGACGTAATTTTTTTAAAAAGATTGATCTGACGGTCCAAATCATTGCGGCTCATATAACTTATATGAATCGTGGCTCATCTAACCGCCTCTATATATATATATATATGGGTAAAGTTTATATAAGCAACGGGCAGGAAAAATTTCCTGCCCCAAGATCTAATCTTGGCCGTCCTTATGATTCGACGGCCCATATTTGATGAAAACAAAAAAATCTTCTCCCCCTCTTTCTCCAGCGGCCAGGTTCTGGCCATGGCCGGGCGGGCGGGGTGGGGGGGGCTGGATAGGAGGGGGCAAGGGGGGTGGTGGGTGGAGGTGGCGACGGGGGGGGGGAGGGCTGGGGGAATAGCGGGCGGTTTCGGCATATTCATTCGCCACTAGTAGGTGACGGCGGCGGGGACGGCCCCGAACATGAGGATGATCCACCACACATAGTCCGCCTGCAGCACCGTGGACCGACCGGGGTTGGTGGCATAGTCTGGCATCTTGAACCTCGCCTCGAACACTGCCAAGACAATGATGGCCACCATCCCGCCAGCGAGGATCCCAAAGCCCTGCATGGCGAACACTGCCACGATGAACACCCCATGCATCTTCTTGTTGGTGTACTCCGACATGATGGTCGCCGACAGTGGGTAGTCGCCACCGATCCGGAAGAAGCACAGGGTGGCCATCACAGCCTTGGGCTCGAAGGAGAAGGAGAGCCCAGAGGCGAGGGAGCAGATCACCATGAGCATGAGGGCATGCCGTAGACCATCTTCCTCCCCATCTTGTCGCCGAGCCAGCCAAAGAAGAGCTGGCAGGATAGCGTGCCGCAGAAGGTGACGCCGTTGACAGCGGCGGAGATGTTGGGCATTGAGCGACCCTGTAGACCCTGCCCCTCTGCCCACCCGTCCCCCGCCCTCCCCCCTCCATCTGCCTCTGCCGCCCCCTCCCCCTCCGCCCACACCCCCCCCCCCACCCGTCCCCCCCCCCCATGGATTTAAAAAAAACTAACTTGATGATTTAACTTAATGAAGATTCTTATCCGTACTGCCTATGGATAACATGTTCTCTTTTATTTGTATTATTAATGTTGGATGGGCTTTTTAAAAAAAATTAAATTTCTACTGTGCAGGTATAATTTGCATAAATCAAACTTATCGAACCAACCCCCGCCCATGCCATAAATGCCTACAATTCCAATCTTGTTTGAGAAATTTGCATAACTGATGGAAGGCTAGGTCTTGCCCAAAGGAGACCAAGGACGAAATCCGGCTCCTGCCACCAGCTTGAGGAAGAGCTTGAGCAGAGGTCGATGATGTAGAAGTAGAACTTGACACTTGTGCAAAATCAGCAGGAGCAGATGGTCCAGCTATAATCGAATTTCCTGGCATTTGACCTTGTGGGTTAGCTGGATCTACAGGACCTACCATAGTGGTCTGATGTGCTTGCTGAATCCTCATTGCATTGTTGATCAACCCTTGTACAGAAGGGTTGATGGGAGTGATTTCCTTTCAGGTTTTCTTCTTGCCAAAACGTCTGAACATCTCGTGGGGTTGGAGGAAGAAGAATTGGATGTAGGAATAATGGAGAGAAGCAGAAAGTAACAGATCAAGGAATTAAGATCTTAGCGATGATGAAAAATGGAAAACAACACAAGACCCAGAAAAGAGGGAGGGCTTGATGAGGAGCAAAGGGTAAGTAGATCAAGTGTAGAGGAGTGGGCTTATCAAGTATCACGGTAAAAGTGTAGATCAGAAATACAAATACAGGATACAGCCGAAGTCATGTATTAAATAGAATATGTATATATATATATATATATATGTAGGAATAATGGAGAGAAACAGCACAAGATGAGATTTAAGAGATAGGTCAATAATGGGAGGGTTCCATGAACTATCTTAGATGAGATTTCACCATTTTATGCTTGATTTTCTTCTAATTCTATGTAAAGAGCTATGAGGTCTCATTTAGAGAGGTTCATGAGGCTGCTATGAGACCAGAGAAGGAAGGCGTAGATTCTAGCCTTTGGCTTAATACTTTTTTTGCCTAAGTCTTTTTTCCTTCTTTCGTCCTCATTCTTTGTCTACCTTATTTATAGGTTTAATTGTAATATTGCAGATTTGATCTTCGACGTACATTCTAAGTTATTGGTGCACGATTGTCTTCGGGACACAACGTGCAATGAAATTTAGCAAGCAATAGGCTTGTCCAAACAAAAGTTTCTAGAAATTTCATGTAGAACAGGTTTCGATAACCAATTTGATGCAATTTGCCATGAGAATTGCTAAATTAACAATTGCTCCTATATAACAAAAGATAAAAGATAAAAGGGCACTTGGCCATTCTTAATTCATCCGAAACTCTTTTTTTTTTTTTAAAGAGATGGCCTTATGATTATAGGCTTACGAATTTAATTGAATTGTATATACCCTAGTAAATGCAATGCATCTTATTCTTTCGTCTTTTTAAAACTTCCATACTAGTAAAAGGTGTTACTTTTGTACCAGTAAAGGATGTTATGTGAATATATTGCATCAATTATTTAGAACTGAACTTTTAAAATCTGTCATTTTGTCAACAATTTTCATTTTCTTCACGATATCAGGAAGAGCTATTGAGT
>JAURVB010005401.1:0-45117 GCA_033002965.1 Piper betle
CTAAAGATCCATAACAGTTTAATTCATTGAAAAACATAAGCTGGTGGTGTGATGAGAAGCTTTGGAAAGATGATGCTTATCATATGCCATCAAGCAAATGCAATCACACAAATACAACATTTTTCAATTCCCGTACACATCGTGCCTGGTACATAAAAAATACAAAACAAAACACAACATTTTCTTTCAAGCCACCTGCAAAATTGGAACGGTACTGAAAAGGGCACAGAATTCCAAATATAGGAGAAATAAACAGTTAAGACTATACATGCAGTGCTCTATTGAGCACACAACCATTAATCAACGATGAGAACATGTGCATACAAGGAATCACGAATCATGAAACAGCCCTTCCGAATCTCTAGCTTTGGACAGCTCAAAAAACTTCAAAGCATCATCAAATATTAACTAAATAAAATCTTGATGGATTCGAACCACCATAATATCAATGCAATTAGGTTAAAAGTAATAGCAGCTATGGTGAGGAGCAAAGATTTTGCTTTAACCCAAAAAAGAAAAAGCCGAAATTGCTCACTGCAAAACATTTCATGAATACGATAGCACTTACAGCATCTTCTCCAGATATTATCCTCTCTTTGTCAGTGCCAAGAGCCAAAACCCCACCCTCAGTAGCACTTCCAGAGTTGACTTCACCGTCCTCTCTGCTTTCACTCCTCTTTAACTTGAACTTATAAATAGGAAGTGCATTGATTGATTCAGCACTAGCTCCTCTGGTCTGACCAAGTTCTTCTCTAAAACCCAATATTGAAATAATACAAGGCAAGCAACAGCAGATTGTCGCACACAATATACAGGGCATAGCATAACTGATACAGCTGAATGTAAGAAACACTATACATAACCTGCATGCAATTAAAATTTCCATTACAAATGATATGAGACGAAGTATATTAGGAATGCTCAAGAAAAATGTTACCTGTACAAATTTGGCGCTTCTGCAGCTGAAGAGTGCCCACCAAATTCGACAACCCCATCAAACACACAGAAAAGGCTCCATCCAGAAGGTTGCTTGCTCTGCTTCAGCCCCATATCCGATGCCAGAAATGCATCTTTATCATACTAAAGAAAAACAACATAGGATCAAAATATACACACATAGATCCTAAAAGACCAGAAGCTTAATAGTGGAAGTGAATGGTTTCGACTTTGAACTAACTAAACTAAGCAATCTAATGACAAAAGATAATGTCTATACATTACCAAATAGTAAACTTTGGTTATCATCAAAACAATGATAGCATTATTGTCAGGTACTCCTTAAACTAGTCTTAGAACATAGCAAACGTATGCAGATAGATTAAAAATGCTCCATGGTCACATGCAGCTCTTTCCTTGGTCACATTGCAGCTGATTCATTTGGTCACCTTCCAGCTGATTAAAATGCAGTTGGTCACATTGCAGCTGATTCATTTGGTCACCTTCCAGCTTTTCCTTGGTCACATTGCAGCTGATTCATTTGGTCACCTTCCAGCTCTTTCCTTGGTCACGTTGCAATCAATGAAGAACAAATTGACCTACCAATTGCTTTCAGACAAACTGTATTTTACATAATGCAGAACCAATCAATAACAAATTGACCTACCAAAAGCTTTCAAAAGAAGTAAGCCTCTAAGCTTAAACAAATCAACATTTTTTGCTTGAGCTACAACAATAAAGCAGCTTACTTTCAACAAAGAGAGTGAATACACAACTACAATACATAACAACATTTCAATTCCATCACTACATGAAGTCATAGATAACCGATCCACATCAAAATTCAAAATTCCAGTGCAGGGATTACATAATTACATCGCAGATCAACAAATTCCAGTGCAGGGATCTAATGAATCAGATCTATCAAAACAAGATCAACAACACAGCCATACAAGAGTTGAAAGAAAAAAAAGCAAAGGAAAAAAGCCTACGACATATTTAGATTAAGGGGACAAAGATGAACCTTAGCAAAGCAGACGGCAAAGGCGCTGTCGGCGAAGATCACAAACATCGTCGCCGGATGAGGTCGGTGGAGCCACAATTGATGACGCCGGCGGGTAGGGGGATGTAGGCCGCGTTGAGGCGGCGAGGCAGCACGACGCGGGGAAAGGAATGGGGGGGGGGAATTACAGCCCTTGGCCACCACATCGAACTCCGGCAAGTCCAACTCCTCCGGAAGCAGCAGCGGATGCGGCATTGGTGGCGGCACCACCAGCTCATTGAGGTCGAGCTGCTGGCAGCAGCTGCGCGGTCGCCGAACTTCTTGGGCTCGCAGCGGCGCGGGTCAGCGACGAGGAGGGTGCAGTCGTACCTGACGACAATGTCCGTGATCTCCAACTCGCACTCCACCACCGCCTCCGGCAGCCAGCCGAGCCAGACGAGCGCCGCCGCTCTGTGAACAAATGCCTGGAGGTGGAGGTGGTGGAGATGAAAGATTAAAATTTTCTATCTGTTGGATAGAATCCAATGGCTGGTATCAAACTCAAGCACAGGCAAGTCGCCTGTGCTACAGCACAGAAAACTCACACTCATATTCATAATAACAAATATTAACACTATTGTCCTATTATTTTCTTCTAAGTCATGCCACCCCTAATGTTCAGGCATCCAATGTGATCATCAAGCATATAGCATCATAAGTTTGAGAGAAACTACTTCATGCTTTCCACCGCCTCCGCCACCATAATAGTAACCCAAAAGGTATTAAATTATTCTTAATGATCTTATTGCAGCTTTGTGGTAGATATTCCTCTGTATGGAAGAATTGCAATCCATGAGTTTTTCCACTCATGTGTATGTATCTTTTGTTGTTTCAACACTCGTACCTTTCATGTTACGCATTCTATTGTCGATTTTTTGTGTTTTTATTGTTATTATTTTTGTGGTGTGGCTCAAGATTTTATTTTATTGCTACTAAAAGATATAAATCCTGCATTCTTCAGTGGGATGGAGAAGCTTATGAACTCATAACCAAGCATTATTCCAAATTATCGTAAGCATTTGTCTTGTAGGATTTTGACAACCTTATCCTAGTGGGACTATAAATGTTCAGCATTTCAACTTATGGTATGCAAAAATTTTATGTCCTCTGTTTTTTAATGTGACATAATTTAATAAACTCTATGATAGATTTGGAAACAAGTTTGTTCTTTAAGAGTACCAACTTTCATGATTTAGCTTTGGTTCAACATCAAGGGGGTTGACGGAGTAGTTCCATTTCTCTGCTCCATATCCCCTCCCCTCTTTTCTCCTTTCCAGCATCCCTCCTTTACCTTTCTCCCATTCTTCTCCCACCTCTCTCTCCCTCTCCAACATGGTATGTGGCAAAGGAAGAAGGAAGAGCTCTATTTCCTTTTGCCCTCATCTTGTCTACAAGAATGATATTTATCCTTGTGCATCAATAGATTGTCTTTTTTCTATAGTATTTAGATTGTTACTTTGTTTTACTTGAAGGGAAATGGGTGATGTCTTAGATCATATGGGTAGTATCCTTGCCAAATCAGAGTTTGTCTACCTTTTGGCCAGCGCAAAGCCTTTCGAGTAGCACCCTTGCACCCAGCTCATGATGCATTGCATGTGGTTCGGTTCACCTCTGACCTAAGTGTCCTAATCCATAGGCTTTTCCATGGTCCAACTTGAAGCCAGCACCCTTGCGTTGAAGCTGTTTTTCAGCATATAAATAAGCTCTAAACTCCACACTTACACTCCTTTTGGTTTGATGTTTACTTGTGTGTTGTTTCATGTTTAGCATACCAGATTGTCTATTTTGCCGGACTTAGTGTGCCAACTCTTTTGTTTTATTGTGCTCAATATGCCAACTCTTTATGTATTACCATGCTTAGCATGCCGGGTTTTTTAACCTTACCATACTTAGCATGTCGTCTTATCATATTGCATCACCTTGCTTAGTGTGCTTCTTATCTCATTACATTACCATACTTAGTGTGCCTCTTATCCTCTATCTATTGATGTGTGAGTACTAGATGACCCATTTTCTAGTTTAACATATTAGTAATTATTTTTAGACCAATAATTAAACTTGATTAATGACAATTTTCTTACATTTATGTAAATGTGTTTTCCTTTGTGATGGCCGATGTCTGCAAAAGGATTGAGTGGCTCATGGCAACGGTGACGGTGATTGTGGTTATGTGATTTTGCGTAGATATTTGATATGTACTTTAGAGAATGCAATTGAATTTGATCCCTAAGTGATGCCTCTTGATTGTTTAACTTATGTGTGTTTTAGCTATTTTATTTAACTAATCTTCATGTAGGGTAGATAACTATGGGCTATGAACTAACAGTCTTTTGCAGGTGTAACATCCTATGCTTCGGTTCGATCCCGGTTCATTCAGGAACGAACCGGAATGTTATATTAGTTAATATTACTTTATATCAACCTAATTATATGGGAGACCACACCCACAAACCCCCTTAAAATCTAACCCTCCACTTAGTATATTTGAAGGAAGAGAACCAACTACCAGCAACAACCTCAATAAGCAAATGAACTATGGAAATAGAAATATTATGCAAAATATTATAAATTATTGAAAATAAAAGTTTCCAAAACATGAGGTTATTATATCAGTATACTAAATCAAAAGTAAAGATGTTCAATAACAAAATACAATAAGAAAATAACACAAAACAAGAAAGCAATAGTGCAAATGATGACTATGTGTATGTATGAAGATTCTAGCATCACCCTATGTCCATCAACAACACCCTGGGTACATCACCTATATAAATATTAAAAGAGAAACATTAGTAACAAGTTACAGGTCCAAAAGTAAAATAATTATACATCAAACTGGCATATGAACACAATAGTTCATAAAAAAATAAAACAAAGGGATCGGACACCACAGAAGAACAAAGGAAAACTACACAGGCATAAAAAATGATGCAACAGGAAAAAGAAATAGAAGTGTTGTGTTTGATTCCACTCACCAATAAAACAAAAGGACACCCCAAACGTGTAAGGTCCTAGGTGTGCCCCGGAAGACCGGATGTTGTAAAATCCAGGCTTTTTCCCTGATGGTTTTAATTTTCACTTGGTCGCGACCGGGACTCGAGTTGCTTGCCCGGCCCTTTTTGCCCCGTATATGTAGCATGTAGGTATGTATAAGTTGCCCTAGCCTGTAGCTCCATCGGCTTTTTTGCCCCCGTTGGAGACTATGTGCCGAACCTTTTTATATTTGGTTTGGTTGAGTCGAGTCTAGCTTAGGACTTTAGGACAAAGTCCCCGCTTGTGTAGTCGCTTTCGTATGTTGTGGTCGTGCTTTGTTCCGAGTGTTTCCTGTGGAAAAACCTAAAATGATGCAAATTAGAACTGGGCTAGTAAAGGTATCATTCCAACACCTTCACACCTCAGGATAAAGCTTAAATTTTGATACTCAAGTTCAGACCATGGATGCCAAGATGCTGTAAAGTGCCCTTACACCTCATGACTTGGCTCTCTTTTAGGAATTTTTTTCTATGTTGAGTCTATTTATTTATGTTATAAACCACCAAATCATTTCCATCTTTTTCAAAATTCAAATTCCAACACACCCCTTTAGATAGGGTGACCATGCCTCACACATCACTAGCCAACCACTATTCTTTATAAAACCCCATCCCATCCCTCATCATTTTCACTAAACCCAACCACTTCACTCACCCCAATGAAACGTCAGTCCACTTCATCCCTTCAGACCTCCTCTCAGCCTTTGAAGCATCCCCAGGTGTTTTACCAAGGGTCAAAGGAGACTGAGAAAAACTCATGACCTCCATTGGTTTGTTTGTGGCATGTTTTCTGCTTAGTTCTGGGTTGGAAGTTCTCTTTCTATTTGCCTATAAATGTAGTTTTTATATTTTTATGGTATTTTTCACATGTATATATGTCCGTTAAAAATTAACGAAGTGGTTTCATGCCATTTTATTTTCTAGATTAATAGTTATTATTTTTGCATCATTAATGTGTCTAGATCTGTATTCATTTGGCATAAAATCCATAACTCATGTTCTAGATGTCTTATTTATATGATCTTGGTATGTTTGTTTTCAAACTATATAGATCTACAGTTATATGCTGAGCATATCAACCGATTTAGCATGGATGATCATAAAAAGGTCCAAAATCAGATGAAAGGTGGCAGCTTTCAAGGTTCCAATTACCCAATCATTCATCTACCCAATTTTTTACACCTTGTGGTTTTCATTTCATGATCTACATGATACTTATATATTATTATTGAATTTAGAATGATCTCACAAAATTACCAAGCATAACCTTAATTAAGGCCTGAAAAAATTGTTAAACCATAGTGTGCACCTGTTATGTTTCTGTTGTGTTTGTCTATATTTTGTGTTGAGCTAGGTGTCAGGTTAATTATAAGACCACATAAAAATTATATAGTAACTTACTAAATGTCTACTAAAAACGTGTAAATTTTGGAGTTAAAAAAATTCATTCTAGTGGTTAATAGACTCGTACTTCCTGGAGTACATAGGAATTGGATTTGTAATCTTGTTTCTATGAAGCCAATTAGAAAATCCATTAAAAATAGATCATAAAGTTTAAAAATATGAAATCAATTGCTAAGATTAATAGATGTCCTAATAATGTCTCCGTAAATTTTTAGAGTATTTGGATAAGTAGGTAATTATGTAGAAATTTCTAATTCTATTAGATTAATTACGATATTGGTTGAATCAGTAATCTTGATTAGAAAATTCACTTAAGTCCAATTACGAGTAAATTGGACCTGAAATCTGAATGGGCTTAACTTCCAAGAGTCATCTAACTATTTCAATTGATTCAAGCTCATTTGGACTTCTCAAGCCCATGGGCCAAAATTTTGAAATTTGCTATGCAGTAATGGGGTATTGTTCACAGTACATTAATCCAACCTTAATTAACCTCCATCGACATGATAATCCATAAATTATTACTTGTTAATATTTATGACAGACCCTTAGGTGTCTATAACTAAGAGTAAAAATTTCAACTTAATCATATACCATTTGGTATGTCCAAAAAATCATCCAGTTAAGTCCCACGTAAGTACGAAATCATTCATTAAGTAGACTTGTAACCTTAAACCTTAAATTAAATTACGTAATGATGTTTAACCCATCACTAAGTAAAATATGTAAGTTAATTAAATTTTGCATGCTGTGCATATTGGAGGCTTTGCGTCATCTTGTGTGCCAACGTAATTCGGTTATAATTTAGATTCAATCTCTTGTTAGGTTATGCAGGTTGAGCTTAGCAATTTAGGGGCAAAGGGCTCCACTCATTCCGGGTCCGTAGGACTCTCTTGCTTCACCCATATGTTTGGCGCTTGAGTGTCACATTTAATCGTGTTTTAAATGATAGGATGATGTCAGTGGCATTTTTATTGGATCCTCTGATGTTAGGCTATTTAGTCACATTTTATAGTAAGTTTAATAAAACTACAACGATGAGATCTTTTTTTGGTTTTCAAACTGAAACTCCAAAAATATATGACACAAGCTCTCTTCCCTAAGTCTATTATATAAATACGCGCATTTTTTATGGATTTCACTCATAAGAGAGTAAGTTGTATGGAAATATGCAGATTGTACTAGTACCCCTTCCCTTAAGTAGTGCAATATATGTAGGGTACTGCAAATGCAGTACGTTTTCAAAAATTGTGGTTCATTAGTTATGAGCCACTTGAGTACTATGGCGGGTGATATATGGAAGATGTGAAGGTGTAAGTGATATATGAATATTTATATGCATGTAAGATACAGCTTTGTAGGCAATTATAGTATAATATGTAGCCGCATCGGCCTTCACTTACTACCTTGTATGATTCTGAAAGTTTTTACAACTTTTCGTGGGTGTTTAGATACTCATTTGCTAGTAATGTTGTATTCCTAGTCTCTATAGGATCATTAATCAATTCCTTGATTACAGACATTTTTATCTAATATATGTAGGTGACTAGTCTTTTGACCGGCATAGGCGAACAGATTGAAAGGCTCACGGTAGAGTATTTCGTATTGTATTTATGTTAATTACCAAATTGATGTAATATGAAATTAAGATGCCGTATGCTAAGGAATAACCCATGAAGTTATATGAACTTTTATGATTCGCGATAAGTTAATTGATTGTTGTTATGCACATGTGTTTTATATATCATTACATTATTATTGTGGGGCAAACATACTTTGGGCTTCTCTCACCATCGTCTGTAGAGTATAAGCCTCAAAGTCCCAGAACATGATGAGGAGCTTACTAGGTATCAAAACATATTTGTAGTAGTTGTGTGTGTGCGTGATAAAGAGGTGGAGCATTTGGTTCACACTACTTGAAGGCCCATGTGAAATCCTAGTGTTGGGGTTTGATGCCCTAGCATCCGATGATGTAACGACCATTGTTTGAATTCTCCGTATTCATTCTTATGTAAGAATTTAAGACATGTAACGAATCACTTGAACTAAGTAGTAAAAAAGGTTCATGTCACAACATGCAACCTAAAAACTATAGCAGGGTACGCCTCTTCTATGGTTAAGAGTAATCATCATCATTTTTAAAGTCTTCACTCAAAGTTGTAGGGAAGGTTCTGCCTCTATTGCGGCTAGGGGTGATCATATAGGATCCTTAAGTTTAAGAGACCATATATACTAGTATGAATCAACATGCATATGTAATGAAACCCTGTAAGGTTGCCCGTCTTAAGCCTCTTTGAGGGTTGAGATTTGTTTCTATAAACTTTGTACAAGAGTAGTCCAACAAATAGTTTTCCAAATTATAACATCATACTTCGATCCACTCTCGAGCTGAAAAATGGGGTGTTATAGACATACCCGATTTAATTTCCAATAATCTCTCCACTTTCAAAATTGTAAAAATGTAATATAATAATAGGCTTACGTAGGGAATAATAATAATAATAATAGGTTTCTAGAATGAAGGCAACTTGTGCTCAATATTTTCATTTTCAAAAAATAACTCAAGAGATCTCATCGTTGAAGGCTGTTAAGCATGACATTTAAATGACCCGATTCAAATAGTTGTGATAGATCTACCACTTAACTTGTCCTATGATACAAAATAACCCATCCAAAGATAAGCGTAAAATAAGAAATGAGTCGTAAGTGACCTGGTCTCCAAGCTCCAAGCAATCTATCGACATGCTCGAGCCACGCAACCCGAACTCAACTCAACATCTAACTAAGATCTATATGATTCATGCATGAAGATATGCGATAAATCATCCGATTAAACCAACACAAGACATGATTCAATTTTAAATAATAATAAAATGATTATACCTAATTGTTAATAATTACATATTTATAGCTTAAAGCAAATGAAAATAAGATATGACATAAATGTATGAACAATAAAAAAACTAACAGTGCAAGAATTACTAAAATTGGATTAGAGTTGGCAAATGTACACAAGGTTTATTATATTCAAAATTCCAAATCTGGTCAATGGTTTTAGAATTCCACAATTTAGGGAAAGAGAAGATTAATAGGTAAAAGGATTATTATAATCTTACATTTGGTGTATCTTTAAAAGAAAATTGACTCACTAGAGATCCGACGACGGAGATATACAACCTCAATAGTCAAGTTGGCGCACCGGTACCTCAACGTACAACCAACTTCGACGACGAGGTCTAACTAACTCAAGCCGACGGTTGTGTTTGAAAAAATCTCAAAAAGGGATAGAGAATGGTGGTTGTTTGATACAATTTGGAATTCAGGGTAGGGAGATATGTATTTATAAAGACAAAATTTTGCACTGGGAAACAAAAAAGGTGAAATAACTCTAGGTATAAGAGATTGAAGAGACGTGTGGCCCACCATGTGGTACTATGTTGGTGTGGCATGACTCATGGCATCCACTTGGTCCCCAACTACATTGTACTTTGTTGAAAACAACTCTTTACAAGTCGAATAACATTTGTAACAGGCAAGAAACAAAAGATAATTTTAAATGAAAATTGAAATATGAAGTTGGACTAGTCAAACTAGTCAAACTCCTAAGAAAGTCAAAATTTACTAATTGACACAGAACTAAAGCCACATCAACTAACATATTTGGTAAGTCTTGATACTAAATGCATGACTAAAATTCCAAAATGAAAACAACCCTATTAACTTATTCTAAAACACACCAACAACACAATACAAGCGAAATTGCTCCAAGAGGCTACCGCACGAGCCAAAACGTACCAACCAAAGCATGAGTAACACCAATTTTCACAAGAATCGAGAGCTAAAAGTCAAACTAAATTGAACCAAAAGCCAAACTAAACCAAAAAAACAAATAAAATCCTAAGCTGAAGGGCTCGGATTTTAAGTTTTGCTTAAGTCCTAGAGTCCGAGACCTAATGTTGGAACACTCAAGGGATACTAAAATTATTTAGTGGCAACTGTGTGTATGTTAAAACAACGTGGATTAGAGGAGCTTATGGGTCATGCCACGTGAAAAATCCACATGAAGATCAAATGTTCGGGTATGATACCCTAGAGCATGATGAATGTCCTGTGTTTGTAATAATTTGTAGTGTGTGTATGCGGTACATTGAACAGGCAATCATAACCCTTGTGACTTTATCTCAGTGTGCAGAACATCAGGTTATAAGTAACCTAACTCAAAGGTTGAACTAACAGTAAGAAATAACGTATGCATTCGTTTAGCATTCATAGTAGTACTTATTCTTTAAGTCACCCTATTAGTAGTAGGGGAGGTATTGCCTCTCTTGTGACTCGGAGTGGGAGCTTATAAGTTAAGATTCCCTCCTAAAGTATGAATGATCAGCATGCATCGTGTAGTAGCTCTTAGGGTTTCGTTTTAAGCCTCCTTTAAGTGTTGAGATACGCTTCCACGATATTAGTCCAAATCAATAGCCCAAAGAATGCATTTTCAAATTATAATATCATAATTCAATCTACGCCTAGGCCAAATTGGGGTGTTACAAGTATCATCATAAGAAAACAACTAATTTATTAACTAGTTCTAACACAAAATAAAAATGCTAAGGTGTAGTGATGAGGTTATCATGGAGTGCTCAATATTTTATGATCAAGACATGAATTGTGCTCTCCCATTACTTGTTTTTAGTAAGGTGAAAGCTTGAATTAATACGAACAATCTTTCTAAAAGTTTTTGTCTAAGCATCTTGTAAAATAGTTCAAAGTACTTGATTAGTTCTTAAGATTCTACTATAGGTTGATGCTTATTGGTCATAGGGCAACAGAAAGGACCGAACTTGGGCTTGAGCTCGGGCTATTCTTTTTAACAACAATGAAATTAATTTAATTTGTGTGATTAGGAAGGTATACAATATCAGATTTATACTTTGTTTTTTTGCTCACAAATTTTGGAAATCATCTTTTATGTTCAAAACTCTTAAGAACATACTAACAAGGTTAATTTTCTATGTTGGTGACACATATAATTTTCCCTAAGGACAATCCTTTTCATTGATTAGTTCATGACAAGGCCTCAATTCTCCCGAAAGGGGCTTGGGGCTTTCCCCTTCTTCTTGCGTCAAAGTTCATGTTTGGCGTGGCCGAACCCAAGACTGGATTGGGTGGAAATGGGCTAGGTCTGCGTGCAAGCAAAGAAAAAGAATTTCAATGATATAAAAATTTTAAGATGGACAAAATGCGATATTTTCAAATTAACTTCTTGTGTAATACATATTAGGGTTGGAATCTTGTATATTAGTGAGGATGTGTCTACTTTTTCTTTTTGAAAGGTAAATTTAGTTTTTTAGTTCACTAAGATTGATGCATTTTTTCCCAATATTAAGATTGATGCCTTATTACTAATAATTTTCTTTATTCAAATAATCATTATAGTCTAATTAACAAATAAATATTTTCTTTTAAAATAAATAGTCAATATTATTTTTATTGAAAAAGAATGGCTAAATGGATAATTGCTCAAATGACCAAAACATTGCAGTGCAAGTGCGCGTCGCCGGCGGCTATCACGGCCACGACGGAGGTAGGTGTCGGTCCCAAATATTAGATCTCGGTGAGGGGAAGTTGTTAGGGTCGTCGGCTTCTCTGGAGGACACTCGTCGGCACCGGAAAATGGCCTGAACGGGTGGTGGCGGCAGCGAAAAATGGTAGAAAAAATGTCATCGCCGGCCGCGTGGTGGTCATGGTCGTACCAATTTGGTGATCGGGGGCGAGGCAGAAACTTGTCGGCGGCGAGCCAAAATGGCGGTGGCATAATGGTGGAAAATTTCAAAAATAATGAATTATAAATGGGTGAAGATAAGGCTGAGTGTACGGCTCAGATCTTGGCACGCGGTACGATCTAAATGTCCGACAACTCGTAGCCTAAAGGGGCCCACCTATGGGTATATGCAATTTACATATAAATGGAAAGCTCGAATCAAGACCGTCCAAAGTCAAAATTGACTCAAGTCCTAAAAGTTACTCTATAGACGGGAATCGAGGCAAGTATGCAAAATGGGCTTCGAACTCGATACTCAATCAAGCTGGGCCCATAGGGGCACAATAAAGAGTCCGAAATTTCTATGCTGCATCAAAATGAAATACCCAGAAAATCTCAAAAGGATACTAAATGCTAGAATGGCGATAGTGCTAGTCCTAAAATTCTAGCTAACTTATAAAAATAATATTTATACCTCGTATATACAATGATAACTCATGCTTTATTGCATCTAGGTCCATGCATGTTGTTAGACGTGGCTTTGAAATTGTTATTTTTTCATATTAGTTTCCCCTTTAGGTGGTTCTTTGAATTTAGGGGAACAAGTGGTTGGCTTTTCACCATTCATTTAACAGTTGTAATTATAAATGATAAAGAATGTAGGTTAAATTAATTGTAAAAAACTAATTTTATTTAGCTTATTGGAAAAGTTATTAGTAGATGATTTATTAATTATCTAATAATAAAAAATGCCCTACCGACGTTGCCTGCACTCTTCACACCTAAGTTTGATTTTTGAATCATAACTAAGACCGATATTTATTTAATAGCATATGTGGAGAAACGTGGCCGAAAAATGTACGTATAAAATGATTTTTAATAATAATTTACAACTCTTTATAAATTATAACAAATAAATTTTGTATCTTCTATATCTTTTCTATGAAAACCAAATAGATAGTTATAATTTACAAAAAAAACTAGAATTATTTAAGTTTATTTATTTATTGAGTTCTAAGTTTCCAACGGTCACTTTATTGGTTTAACAAAACTAAAGAGTTGAATGAGACGTAGCAAGACCTTCTCCTCCACCGCCTCCCAAAACCCAACCGTCATGGATTCAACTACCCCGCCATTCTCAACTCCACCACCTCCCCTGCCATGGCCGAATCAGTCCATGGCGACTCTGTCAAACGTGGGCTTGTCTCCGATACATACGTGGCCAATGCTCTTGTCTCCATGTATGGCAAGGCGAGTCTGCTGCATAATGCGCTGCAGTTGTTCGATGAAATTCCTCACCCAGATGTTGTCTCGTGGAATGCGGCTGTATCGAGCTGCTTTCATGGTGGGGACTGTGAGGGGGCAAGGGAGCTGTTTGAGATGATGTCGTTGCGGGATGAGGTCTCCTGGGCGACCATGGTTTCCGGCTATGTTCGGCATGGTTTTTTTTATGAGGGATTGTGTGTTTTCCGGCGAATGATAAGGGAGGCGAGTGAAAGTGATGGTGGAACAGGAATGTTGAATTTGCTTCCTAATTCGAACACTGTTGTGAGTGTAATTTCGGCTTGTGTGAAGTTGAAAGATCTTAGCTGTGGTGAGCAGGTCCATGGTTATATTAGGAAGATTAACTCGTCTGCTGAGCATGATGCGTTCGTGGGAAGTGCTCTGGTTGACTTGTATGGGAAGTGTGGGTGGGTTTTGCTTGCTCGGCACGTATTCAACTATATGGTCGAAAAATGTGTAGTTGCATGGTCGACATTGATTTCCGTCTATGTAAATATTGAGAGCCATCTGAATGGAATTGAGCGTTTTTAGGGCAATGATGAGTGATGGTGTAGAGCCAAATTACTTCACTCTTACCATGTTAATGAATGCTTGTGGAACAACAATGAACTTGCAGCTGGGTAAGGAATTGCACTGTTTTGCTATTAGAAAAATGGCTGGATCAGACTTGTATATATCCACATCATTGATAAGCATGTACAGCAGATGCAGCCTGATTGAATATGCGGGTCGAGTCTTCAAGAAAGCGAAAAAGATTGTATGGTGCAATGGAATTTCACTGTGGAATTCTATGATGGTTGGATACCTGGAAAATGAGCATGTAGATGGAGCATTGTCTGTTCTAAGGTCTGTGACCCGGTTGGTTGATTGCAAGCCAAATTGCATAACAATGGCTATTGTCCTTCCCATGTTCTCTCAGTCAACTTCCCTTCTGTCTGGTAAGGAAATGCATTGCTATGCCATTAAAAATGGTTTGGATGGGCAGGTGCAAGTAGGCAATTGTCTGGTGGACTTGTACTCCAAATGCGGAAAGATCAAATGGGCCAGGTTTCAGTTTGATAGAATGGAGGAAAGGAACTGTGTATCATGGGCAACAATGATAAATGGCTATGGAATTCACGGAAATGGAGAAGGTGCAATCAATTTGTTCAAAGCTCTGGTGGAAAAGGGAGGACTTATGCCTGATAATGCCACCTTTGTTGCTCTCCTATCTGCCTGCAGCCGTGCTGGGTTAGTTGAGGAAGGCCTTAGACACTTCAGACTAATGAAGAATGACTTTGGCCTTCAGCCCACGGAAGAAACCTATGGTTGTGTGGTAGATCTTCTTGCCAGATCAGGTCATATAAGCCAAGCCAAGGAATTCATTGATTCAATTCCTTACAAGCCATGCCTCAGCATGTGGGGGGCACTGCTGGGATCTTGCAGGATCCATGGAAATGTCAATGAAGCCAAGGTAGTTGCCAAAAAATTATTTGAAATTAAGCAAGATGAAAGTGGGTTTCAAGCGTTACTGTCAAATATTTATGCAGAGTGTGGGAAACCAGAAGATGCTGCAAGCTTGAGGAAGGGAATGGGAATGATGAGATTGAAGAAAAAACAGGGTTGTAGTTGGTTGGAAAGTAAAGCCTGGTCTAATTGGTCTTGCTATGGGAAAAGCTATGAGGCTTTTGACACAGGAACAGTCTATTATATGCATTAGAATAGCATTTTATGGATCTCTAGGCCTGAAAAAGTGCTCATCTATTTGAACTGTTGGATTTGAAGACCTATAAAATTCCAGGTAGATATTTTAAACACTTTATTCTAAGTACTCTGCATCATTAGCTGTTATATATATTTTTTATAATAGCATCTTATTACCCTGAAGCCTAGTCAGATAGCTTTGCTGAAGCCACCTTGTTTGTTAGATGATTCTGACTTTAAGTTGGTATAAATTAAGTGTTAACAGTCTTACTTGCATGAAACTTGACAATTTGCAGATGGAACACCGGTGAATATCAGGTCAGAGTTAACATTTTTGTCCATAAAGTTAAAATAGATGTAAATGGAAATGCATATCATAAAGGAACACTGATGTTAATTGGGGTCGGTTTCTCTAGTTACTGTACTTTGCCTGTTTTTCTGCTTTATTTCGTTTTTTATGTTGCTCACAAGATTTCTGGTGCTTAATTTTTTGTAGTACATAAACTTGCACTCCCTAAAGGTCTCAGCATTGACTAGTTTCCAACATTGATGATTATGAATTGCAACATATATCTTTAAAGTGATAATTCTTGCTTTAACGATATCTTAGTGCTAAGTACTTATCTTTATTGGGGATGACCATATAGAGCTTCAATAAACTAGAGAGAAAATGCACGTGCAGTTAGCCACTTAAAAAATATATATTGGTTTCTATAGATATCAAATTATTACCTTTGCTTAAATGTGTATTCTTATTTAAGTATATACTATCTGTTCTCCTTTTTTGGTTCTTCCAATCTTCAACAAAGTTATCGATAGCAGAAAAAATGATTTTCTACAGATTCATAACGACTGGGGAAAAAAATAGAAGTTTCAATTTTTTAGCTGTTTATCCAACTCTATTTACAGATTTGTCCGTGTCATGCTTTTCCCGTTGAACACCACTATATCTAGAAGTTTTCAAGGTGGGGACTGTGAGGAGGTGGGGAAGCTCTTAGAGAAGATGTGTGTTGGAATGAGGTCTCCTGGATGCTGACGGTTTTGGGTTATTTCCCAAATGGTTGTTTAATTAGGGCTAGTTTGTTTCCATTGAATGAAAGTAGAGCTTGCACAGGAACGTAAATCTCCTTCCTCATTCAAACACTATTTCAAGTGTAATTTCTGCTTGTGTGATGTTGTTTGTGGCTACGTGATGTGTTTTTGGGAAGTGCTGTAGTTGACCTGTATAGAAAATGTGGCTGTATTTTGCTTGCTTAGAGCTTCGTCAGTGAAAAAAACATTGTCACATGGTTGATGTTGATTCTATGTAAATAATGAGTGCCATCAGAGTAGAATTGAGACTCTTGGGAAGATGATGTGTGATGATGTAAAGCCAAATTACTTCAGTCTTACCGTGTTAATGAATGCTTGCTGGACAATGATTAAATTGCAGCAGGGGAAGGAATTGTAGAGTTCTATTATCAGAAGGGGATGACTGGACCAGAATTGTATTTATCTGCATCGTTGATAAGCATGTACAGCAGGTGCAGGCTGATCGAATATGCAGATCAAGACTTTGAAAAGGCGAAAAAAATCTGGGGTACCAAGAGATTCTGCTGTGGAATTTCATGGTGGCTGGATACCTGGAAAATAGCATGTAGATAAGGCATAGTCTGTTCTACAGTCTGTGACCCAGTTGGTCGAATGCAAGCCAAATTTCATAACAATGGCCATCATTGTTTCCATATGTATATTCAATTCTGCATGGTGAGGAAGTGCATTTCTGTGCCATAAAAAATGGTTCGGACAGGGAAATGCAATAGACATCTGTCTGGTAAACTTGTACTCAAAATGTGGAAGGATCAAATCTTGGAGGAATGGAACAGTGTATCATGGACAACAATGTTAAATAGCTAGGCCATTCACCAAAAAGGAGAATAAGCAATCCATTTATTCAAAATTCTGAGGCATTTTGTGCTCTCCTATCTGCCTGCAGCTTTGCTGGGTTTGTTGAGGAAGGGTATAGCAACTTTAGACCAAGAATAACTTTGGCCTTCAGACCATTGAAGCAATTTGTGGTTGTGTGGTAGATATTCTTGCCAGAGCATGTCATCTCAGTCAAGCCAAGGAGTTCATTACTTTGATACCTTACAGGCCATGAGCCTCAGCATATTGCTGGACATTGTATTTTTGTTGCTGACAATAGAAATGTCTTATGATGGAGCAAATGGAAAAGTAATGATATGTGGAAAATATGATCAATATTTTAAGAGAATGCCCCCGTAATGCATAAATCGGCTTGTCTGATAAATAACGGATGAAAACCCAACTGTTTTCGAAAAAATTAACCTTGTTGTATATTACTTCAATCATGAGTTTACATATCCTACTTCACTAATCAAGAAAAGCATACCAGGATTTATAAAAAATAAATACGAACTATTTATAAAGTGTAGCAACGTCGACACCAAAATATTGCGTTAAAGGTAAATTATGCACATTCTACATGAGCTTTTTGTACTTCAAAGGAGCTTCACATATAGTCGTCACGGTTGCTAATATTGAAAGAACTTGTAACATTTTTATATTGCACTCTTCATTGGGCCACCAAATTAATATATTGTTTGCCAAGCAATGACTTTCTTTTGTAGTTCTAAGCTCTTTTTTAACTCTCTAGCCTCAAATTGCAGCTTGCTAATGTTGCATAAGAAAAAATCAGATTGAAAGTAGAAGACTGCGTCAGGAATGTGCACCGTATCATCCACTTTTACATCCGTGTAACTCTTGTCTTTGAGGTTGAAATTGCACCTAAAATAGCAAGAAAACCAAATGATTCTTCGTCATATATTATTGAAGCTTATAGTTTATGATAACACGATACAAAACAAGTTGAATTAAGAAATCTAGAATCATGTCTTACGTACATTCTCGAGCGTTGGTGTTGAATATAAGTAAACCATTTTTCTTGAATTAATACTGTTACAAGCACAGAAAGTCGCGAGTACTTACCACGGACGGTTCGATATAGGCATAAACGGGGAAGTCATCAACAACAAATCGAGCAAGAGAAACAATTGTCGACCACGCAATTACGCATAGTCGGAGATTGAAGCTCACTTTCATTTCCCATCTTTGATTACAATGCTCGGCACTGCCCAGAACGATTAGATATCAAGCCTAAGTTTCCACCTACGTTCACCAACCTTTTAACTATGTACTTCATGGATGCCTTTTTGGGTATTTGCAAGGTCTTCAACTTCTCTCTCCACACATCAAAAGTCATGATCTGGGGGCACTTCATAGGCAATCCAACACAAGCACCCTTTGACCACAAAACCAATCTTCATATCGTATGATTCCAATTTCATACTGCCCAAAAAAGATTGGATGTGTCGGAGTTCGCTCCACTTCCAAGTTTCGGAATCAAACACTTGCCAAGTGAATTGAGGCTTCCTTTTGTTCTTTGATATCCCAACTATCTTGAACCTTAGAATATTGTCCTTGAAGGTTACCACCACTTCCATCTTGAGGGTCTTGTATCTGGTCCTGGGTGTGAGTATTAGGTCCATTCCTTAGTGGTAGGCTTGTGCACATAGTATTTACGTCTATATTCCAAACCTACACAACACAAGAGGCCGTCGGTGGTGGAAGCCTCCATCTTCACCGGCTCTGGTACGAAGTCGATGGTCGGCAGTGCCTCCTGCGACGGAGAACTGGGATGAGGAACGAAGATCTCCTCGGGTCAAGCCCATTTAAGTTGTGGCCGGAATATGAAGCTGCTGAACCGTTGGTGGTGGCGGCGCATGAATTGGGGTTGGGAAATGAGATTGCACCATCCCTTAGAGACCGTTGTTTGGGTTGGCAACAGCTCAATGTTTGTCCTAATTAGGACCTCAAAAACTACATCAGAAGGGAGGAAACCCATTTTTTTGTCATCCGCTTGTTCTTGATCATCGTCGCCTTCCTTCCTTGAGCTGATTGCACCCATTGAATAATAGTTCTATATATATATATATATATATATAGGTAGATAGATAGGCGAGGAGTGTTATGGTGCGTTGCAAGTTTTTGTAGCGTACCATATGCTCTTGAACGAGAGCCGTTGAATCAAAATCTAGCGGCTCTCATTTATCCTTCAATTTTTTCCTGATTTATAAACCCGATTGCCCGCTCGACCATCCTGACCCGTCCGAACCGGCCCTCCCGCCTGCGATCACGCCACCGCCTGCCGCCGCGGCCTCGCCCCCTGTCGACGGCCCCGCCCTCCACCCCTCCCCTACCTAGCTACCGCCCGCCGCCATGGTCCCGCCCCAGCCGGCATCTTGCAGCCACCGCCAACCCCACCTCGCCACCGCCCCGGGCGGTGGCGGGGGCAAAAGGGGCACGGATCGGGTAGTGGCGGAGAAGGCGGGTTGGCAGTGGCTGCAGGGTGCTGGCTGGGGGTGGAGACCACGGCGATGGGTGGTGGTCGTTTGGGGGAAGGGGGTGGAGGGCGGAGCCGCCAACAGGGGCGAGGCCGCGATAGCAAGCGGTGGCACGATCGCGGGCTGGAGGGCCGGTTCGGGCGGGCAATCGGGTCTGCAAATTTGAAAAATGAGAGCATGAACGAGAGCCACTAGATTTTGATCCAACGGCTCTTGTTCAGCAACGTATGGTGCGCTGTAAATATAGATAGATAGGTAGATAGATAGATAACATTGCATTTGATAAGCCACACTCGCAGCAAACAAATACCAGTAAAAGAACTAACAACAAAGTAATTTTCTATTAGTCATAACAGAATTGCTGTTCAACAATCAACACGAACGAAAAGCATACCATCTTTAACGATAAATACAAATTCGGTAATCAATCCAGCAATCTTATTCATGATAAAATGAGGTCATGGGGGACTGACAATTTATAAACGCAAATGCAAACACTCTCACAATCATCTGACACATAATTCTTTTACTTGAGAAGAGTCTTCACAATGGATTTCACATTGAGCTTCTTAAGATCAGTGTATGATTGCCCACAACCCACGAACATAACAGGAGCACCAGAGATGTATACCATTGAGAGGGCAGCTCCAACCTGCATCATCAGATTAATTTAAACTTTTTGGTCTCTAGTGCAATGAAAGTCATTAAAAACCACTAAATACCTTGTCGTCAATTGTATCAAACTTAGTCAGCAGAATTCCATCAATCAACCTAGGGTTGGTCGAAGGAGAGAGATCTGCGAGTTTCTGCAAGGAAGAAGAGAAAAGTGAGATAATTCTACTGGGCCATTGCCAACAAAGAGAAAACAAATGCAGATAGGCACTCAAGAAGCTACAAACCAAGACAGAGTAAAAACAAGGCATTTGTGGACCCAAACCTGATTGAATTTGGATAATTGATCAACCGCATCATTTCCCACTAATGCCTCTCCAACAAATAACACTAAGTCAGGAGTGTTGATATAAATAAGCTTTGAGAGGGCTCTCATAAGTGGCTCATTATCCTGAACCATTTGCAAACCAACCTCAGACTATAATTATTTTAAAGAGACAATAAATTCATCTGGAAAAAGAAGATAAATAAATAAGAAAATCACCAAGACATCTTGTACTCACCTGCATCCTACCAGCTGTATCCACGAGGACAACATCGGACTTGTTCCGATACGCTTCCTGAATAGCTTCTTTTGCAACAACAGCAGGATCTTTCTCATACCCTTTCTCAAATATTGGAATCTGAAAGCATATATCCAAGGATTGGTGTGTAAAAAACCAAGAAACACAATCCCCAAAATTTGAACACAAAGAGATATGTACCTGGAGTCTGCGAGCATGAGTTCTGAGCTGCTCAACAGCGCCAGATCGAAATGTATCACAAGCAGCCATCATAACACTGACCTTATGCTGCAGAAGCCAGTAAGCGACCTGCAAAATTACTCAAGCTTATAGACCCCATTCAAATACTTCAGCTGCAAAAATCTTCACCTTATACAGTTCTAGAAGTCACCTTGGCTAGATTGGTGGATTTTCCAACCCCATTGACGCCAACAAAGACAATGACATAGGGTTTTCCTTGGTCTTTAGCAGCATGCACATCTCTCATAATGTCAATTGACCGCTTTGGAGTTAAAATGCGAACAAGTGCTCCCTCCATAGCAGTCTACAATCAATCATATGAACTTAATAGCTAATTCAAATAACCAGAACAGAATAATCAAATATGCAAAGCAACATAGAAAACATATATTCCAAGAAAAAGAGCATGACACACCTGAGCTGTCGAAGAAATCCTGGTGAATGAACCCAGCTTTTTACCTTCAAGACTGGCTGATACAGATTCACATAATTTCTCAGCTATTTCCTCAGCCTACATTGTCATACAAGAATTCTCAAAGTTCATTTGAGTGAACATAACCACCACAAATTAATCACACATGGAATATAAACATACCACATTTTTTGTCATCAACCTATCTTTCAAACTTTTCATTGCTGGTTCTAGGTCAGACTTGTCAAGCACTGCTTTTCCAGAAATACTGAAAACAGAGGATAAATATTAGTCAAGTTTGTGAATGAACATCGTCAATAAAATGCACATCCAATAATAATATCTATTTCTGAAACGGATGGCCAAAGTGAAGGTAAAAAGTAGCACTCATTGCAGTAACTAGATAGCTTTCTAGCTGATATGGATTCAAAAAGTCAGCAATATGGCCTGATGGACAAGTCTTAAAGAAATTAAAAACAGCAAAATGCATCTATAAAAACACAAACCATTTATAAAGGGCTGCCTTAATTGAATAAATTACATCTAACATTTGCTCAAATTCGCACCATAAAAACCAGTGGAAAAACAGAAATTTACAATCTAATAGGAGTTGTATAAAGCATAATTTATTTATTTGAACCCACATAAAAAAAATTAAAAGAGTTCCCAACACAAAAAATCTGCACTCTTGGGCAGCAATGTAGAGTCTAAACAAAACATTACAAAAGCAAAACACCACTGGTCTATTCATCATTCAAAAGGACCAAAAAACTGAAGCTATGCTAGTAAACATAAGCTTAAATTCAAAATTAAATCAATTCCCAAAACAAATTCTGAAAATCAGGTATTGACAGTAGCAAATGAGACCACAATATTAGAAGGATGATACATACCTCTGGAACATTGTTGAAAACCACCCTTTCTTTTTCCATTAGACTCGGCACCCTTTCCTGTCTCTTGCCCTTCATCCATCTCACTGTCGCTGCTGAAATCTTCTTCTTTGTCCATCATGCTCTTCCCCTCATCAGCTGCCACGACTGCCACATTGTCATCCCCTCTCTCATTTGCCGGATCAGTGAAATCCAGCTTTTTCTCCGTAGCAGAATCATCCCAAACTCTATTCTTCTTTATTGCCTTTTTAGTTGGCTCCACCTTAGAAGCCTTGTTAGTAGTCATGTCAGTTTTTTTACCTGCCTTTGAACGCAGTTTCTGAAGTTTACCTACATCAAAAGCTCCAACTTCAGAGCTCCCATTCTCTTTACCCTCATGTACAACAACTTGAGCAGCTTCAGCCTTAGCCTCATGCTCATGGTTCCCATTCTCCAGTACACGACCTTTTTTTGAATCCCCATTTCCATCTCCTTTAACTGAACCATTAGCCTTCTGACTCCCACTGCCTTGAGACCCACCTTTCTGCCCGGCCACAGCACCCACCTTCTTCTTGTTCACATAACTCATAGGCCTCGCTGCTTGCTTAGAACGTTTCATCTCCTCAGCCCTAGCCTCTGCCTCCATCCGGAGCTGGTGAAAGGTTTCATCAAAATCATCATAAACCACACGCTTTGGATCATACAGTGCAGAAAACTCCTGCTTCACCATGGATAAGAGATCATCCACATACAGCAGATGAAGCATACGCTGATAGACTGCCACAAAGACGAGGCCAAGCTCATTGTGGAAGGTCCACTTGATAGTATAGGATGCGCCAAAGGTGTCATAGTTATATGAGGAGTCTCCAGAGTGCTCCTCCAAGAGACAAGACCTGATCAATGTGTCGATGGGCGACCCTTTGAGAGCATTTCCCAGCTCTTTGCACGCCCAGAGGATCAAACCCCCCTTGTGAATATCAGCAGCTGCTCCAACATCGCGCCTCAACTTCGACACTCTTCCTGCAGATTGTTAATCGACCAGATGAATCATTTTTCTTTTTCTTTTTCGGCAAAATAAGGGTAGCTTGGAAGAACTAAAGATATAGAAATTCCCATTAACAGACTTGGTGAATCTTTTTTTTTAAAGTTTTTGGCAAAATACGGGTAGCTTGGAAGAACTCAAGATGTAGAAATTCCTACCAGATATGTCATCACAAAATAATATGATTTTGACCAATCCCGAATAGTTTCAAGACAATTTCATATCCCATGATAAAAAATTTTAAAAGAAATTACAAAATAACAGATGATTAATTTACAGCACTTATCCATCACAGGCTTATCAGAAAATACAAGAAACCATGAAGTTCCACCATATTGATCATCTTCGGAACCCCAGGAAACGAGTATTTTTTTCATTCACCTCCCACCTTCAAAACCCCCACTCTTGCTTCCAATTCAACTTTCTTTTTTTTTTTTTTGGCACCCAATCAATCAACACCAATCTGACAGGTACCAAAAAAATAATACTCATAACAATAGATCCATCCATTAGACTCCAATCACAGCCTTGCTACAAAACAAATAAATAGAAAGAGATTGAGAATTGAGGAGCATCAACTTACCGATCCGATCTATTACAAGCGCAAAAGGATGATAACCCAAAAACAAAAAAAACACAAAACAAAATTGGGAAGAAAAGAATTGGGAAGGACAGAAGAAAAGACGAAACAAAACGAGAATGGGATTTTGGGTTATCGGTTGGTTGGGAAGTGGACGCGACCGAACTTTTATTTATAGTCGGCCGGTCGGTCGCCGTCACGCGTGGTGGACCCACCACCAGTCAAAGTTTGGGTCCGCGTACCATTCCCCCACTCTTTTTCCTTTTAGTCCTCCCTTATATTTTTTTCAAAAATAAAGCTAGGTAAAATGCTATGCTAAGAGGCGACTTATATTATGGATAAATTTTACAATTTTATTAGGCTTGAAAAATAAGATAAACTATAGTAATCTCATATATTAAAAATGTTTTAATTGACTCTAATTTTTTAAAGAAAGATAGTGATAAGAAATTATAAGTATTATAATAATTTATTTTATTTTTTTATTGTTTTATTATATTATGATCAATTAGGTCGAATCTCCTATTTTTAATCAAAAGTTAATATTAATATACTCGATTTTTATTAATAAGAATAGACAATCAATTAGTATAATAAGAATAAGATTTTAGGGGCTATAAAGTTGGTTGGGAAAGGAGGTAACCTAATTTTAATTAATAGTCGGTCAGCCATCGCGTATAGTGGACTCACCCAAAGTCAAAGTTAAGTTCGTTGCGTACAATACCCTAATTTCCCCCCTTTTTTAATCCTCCCTTATATTTTCTTTAAAAACAAAAAAACAAACAAGAAAAAAACTATATTACACCTAAATTTTAATTTTAAATATATATTCTTGTTGAGTAATAAAATAAACCATAACAATTTCATATATTAAAAAGATTTTGATTGACTCTAATTTTCTAAAGAAAGATTGAAATAAAATATAAGTATTATAAAAATTTGATTTATTATTTATATTTTTCATTATATTTTAATTAATCAAATCTCCAATTTTTAATTAGAAGTTAGTATTTAGTATTCTTTTTATTATTAAGAGTGGATAATCAGGTAGTATAATGAGAATGAGATTCATGCGGCCTTATGAGTTGGTTGGGAAAGGAAGTGATCCTAATTTTGATTAATAGTTGGTCAGCCGTCGTGCGTGGTGGACTCACACAAGTCAAAGTTGGGTTCGTTGCGTGTAATACCCTAATTTTTTCCCCCTTTTTTAGTCCTCCCTTATATTTTCTTTAAAAACAACAAAAAAACTATATTATACATAAATTTTAATTTTATAGATATATTTCTCATTGACGAATAAGATAAACTATAATAATTTTATATATTAAAAAGATTTTAATTGACTCTAATTTTTTAAAGAAAGATTGTAATAAAATGTACTATAAAATTTTGATTTATTATTTATATTTTTTATTATATTTTAATTATTCAAATCCCCTACTTTTAATCAGAAGCTAATATTGAGTATTCTTTTTATTAATAAGAATAGATAATTAGTTAGTTGGGAAAGGAGGCGACCCAATTTTGATTTCTAGTCCTCCCTTATATTTTCTTTTAAAAAAAACAAAAAAACAAAAAAAGCTCCTTATGATGTCACCCTTTTTTTTGTGAATTATATTATACATGAATTTTAATTTTATAGATACATTGTGGTTGAAAAATAAGATAAACCACAACAATCTCGTATAATAAAAAGATTTTAATTCTCAAATTTTTAAAGAAAAATTGTAATAAAATATAAGTATTATAATAATTTGATTTATTTTTTTATTTTTTATTATATTTTAATTAGTCAAATCTCCTACTTTAATTAGAAGTTAGTATTAAGTACTCTTTTTATTAAAAAAATAGATAATCACTTAGTATAACGAGAATGGGATTGTGGGTTATCAGTTGGTTGGGAAAGGAGGCGACCCAATTTTGATTTATACTCGATAGGCCGTCACGAGTGGTGGTTCCACCATGAGTCAAAGTTAGCTCTATTGCATACAACTCCCTAATACTTTTACTTTATTTTAGTCCTCCCTTATATTTTCTTTTAAAACAAAAAAAAGAACTATATTATACATAAATTTTAATTTTATAGATATATTCTCATTGAATAATATGATAAACTATAACAATTTCATATATTAAAAATATTTTGATTGACTCTAATGTTTTAAAGAAAGATTGTAATAAAATATAAGTACTATAATAATTTGATTTATTTTTTTATTTTTTAATATATTTTAATTAGTTAAATCTCCTACTTTTAATCAAGATTTAGTATTGAGTATTCTTTTCATTAATAAGAGTAGATAATCAATTATTATAACCCAGAATGAGATTTTAGGGGTTATCATTTGGTTGGGAAAGGAGTCAACCTAATTTTGATTTATAGTTGGTCGATCGTCATGCATGGTGGACCCTAATTGTTTTTCCTTATTTTTCCTTTTTTTAGTCATCCCTTATATTTTCTTTAAAAACAAAAAACAAAAAAAACTATGTAAGATGTCATGCGTCTTGTGCAACTTATATTATACACAAATTTTAATTTTATAGATACATTCTGGTTGAAAAATAAGATAAACTATAACAATCTCATATATTAAAAAGATTAGAATTAACTATATTTTTTAAAGAAAGATTGTAATAAAATAAAAGTATTATAATAATTTAAATTTTTTATAATTTTTTATATATTTTAATTAGTTAGATCTTCTACTTTTAATTAGAAGTTAGTATTGAGTTTTTTTATAAGAGTAGATAATCGGTTTGCATAACGAAAATGAGATTTGGGGGGGGCGGGGGTTATCAGTTGGTTGGGAAAGGGTGGACCAACCATGACCAAAGTTAAGCCCGTTGTGTACAATTCTCTAATGTTTTTTCCTTTTTCTTAGTCCTCCCTTATATTTTCTTTAAAATAAAAAATTACGTAAGATGTCATGCATCTTGTGTGCGACTTATAATATACATAAATTTTAATCTTATAGATACATCCTAGTTGAAAAATAGTATAAACTATAACAATCTCATATATTAAAAATTTTTAACTGACTCTAATTCTTTAGAGATAGATCGTAATAAAATAAAAGTATTATAATAATTTGATTTTTTATTGTATATTATATTTTAATTAGTTAAATCTTTTACTTTCAATTAGAAGCTAGTATTAGGTACTGCTTTTATTTATCAGAGTAGATGACCAGTTGGTATAATGAGATTAGGTCCATTGTGTAGAATTCCCTAATGTTTTTTCCTTTATATTTTTAGTCATCCCTTATATTTTCTTTAAAAACAAAAAATAAAAAACAAAAACAAATAAAATATGTAAGATGTCGCACGTCTTGTACGACTTATCTTATACATAAAATTTAATTTTATAGATACATTATTGTTGAAAAATAAGATAAACTATAATAATCTCATATATTAAAAAGATTATGATTGAATCTAATTTTTTAGAGAAAGATCGTAATAAAATAAAAGTACTATAATAATTTGATTTATTTTTATTTTTTATTTTTATTTTATTTTAATCAAAAGTTAGTATTGAGTACTCTGTTTATTAATAAGAGTAGATAATCTAGTTAAATGTTTTTATGTCCCATTCTTTAAATTAAAATACTACAAAAAAATGATAAATTCGTTAATCAAATATGTAAATGATTATATAAATAATAAATTTAATTGAACTGATTATTATAAAGTATAAAGTTGTTCAAAGATCTGGGCGATGTGTTGGATATATTCTAAATTTATTAGTTTATTAATAATAAAATAAATTAATAATTAATAGCACATAAAATTAAATTTCAAAAAATATGACTGATTATTGTTTTTAACTAGAAATATATGTTTTTTAGAATACAGTGATTATATAAAAAATAAAATTAATCTTAAATTTATGTTAAAAAAATAAAAAAACTAAATTAAGTTAGTGATAATAAGTAAAAGATTTGAATTTGGATAAAATTTAAATATTTAAATGGAATTTATCAAATTTTAAAGATTTTTAATTTAATTTATAAAAAATTATACTCTGTTTTTTCTAGCACTCAATAAATAAATAAAAATTTTAGATTACGTAGAAATCTTAAATTTTAAATAGGTAGATTTTTCAAATTAAACCTGTACTATCCAGTAGCCAACTATAATTTGAAGAATATAATTACAAATATATATTAAGTAGAATTTACTAATATTTTTAATATGTAGAACTATGCTTCAAAATAAAATTAATAATAGTTTTTTAAAAATAAGTTAGTATGAATGGGCCCATAGTAATATTGTGGGGTCATAATCAATACATTACAAGAAAGACTAAAGACAATGGAGCTAAAAAACTCGAGTGTTTATTTTAATGGGGATGTTGATTACGGTTATCGGGGTAAAAAAAACTGAAGTTTTATAGTTTCATAAAAAAATTTAATAATTATATTAATAATAATTTGAAAAACTTAAATTGGAGAAAATTTTATATACATGCACAAGGTATACATGCACATAGAAATACTTGCATTATTTCGACGTACGAATTTACAATGAGCCCTAATGTTTTTTTTCAATAGCACTCCAGTGACTCGTTGGCCCGAATCAATTTAATAAAATATTAAAATTAAAATATTGATGGCACTACCTAAAATAAAAGTAAAAAAAAATTAAAGGGAGTTGAAACCTGAATTTGATGAGAATTAAACCCAAATCCTCTAAAAAAAAAGTTTATTCATCCCTCAGAAAAGAAATATTTAACACTTATATATGTATGTGTATCTCTTTAAATATTTCTCTATTATATATGTTTTTTCTTTCCCCATGATCACCATTATACATACTGACAAAAAAACAGTGGCATGCATTATTTGGGCATTTGTCAGCCATGGACAAAGGTCTAAGCATGCGTTTGCCCTCTGATTCAGTAGGCACTGTCGGCCATTCACATCTTTATCAATTTCACAACTGGTGTTGACACCAACAATGGCTTAGATGAGCCATATTTTGATCTTGAATGACATACTGCATACATAATAAACCATGCTTGAGAAGACAAAAAAATTCAACCAAAACCAATCATCCACTTTTGTCAGGAAATCATCTAATTATAACAATTAAAATCAACTCCATAGAACACAAGTTCACCAACCTATACATAAATAAAATCATCCAATTTCACATATAGCAAAAAACTACCGCCCCCATTATTTCTCTATAATGGTTGCATCTCTTACGGCGTAGTTAATCAAATGAATTGCTCAAAGGCAAACATAGATAGCTAACAATCTCTTGATGTCAGCACCATTGTTGAATACCCTTCTGTGCAAATATGATTTCTCTTTATTCTCATCTCTAAACAAGAGCAGTGGCAGCAGACAAACATGAGGGAGTTCTCTCTCTGCTCGTGCGTGGAAAGATAGACAAGAAGAAAGATAGGCTTCTATCTCAACAGCAAAAAATGAAAGCTCAAATACAATTATATGTAACCCTTACAAATCGTAAGGCGTTCTGCTACTCTTCCCATTGCTTCATGTAGGGCACCAATAGCAGCATCATAGCACTCATCAGAAAGGCTACCCTCTTCGGCAACTTTAGTGATTTTATGACACAAAGCATTGAACCGCTCAAGCCTTGTCTTGGGGCAATCTCCTTCTGAAGCGACAGAGCTTGTGACTCTGCTTCTTCCTTCAATTGTCCATCTTTTCAGAATGTAATGAGGAGGGATTTCATGAACACCTGACATCAACAAAACCATCATGGCGTGTCTGCAAAGGAAGCCATGAAATTCCCACGTCCGACATTGGCAAGAAGCTCTTGTTTCAGTATGGTTCCAGCAAACCTTGAAGTCCATCTTTACCTCAGAATCACTCACAATGTAGACAACGTTATCTTCTTCTTGGTGTGAACTTACAGTAAAACAACCAGGGATTCCTGTTATCTCTACTTGAAACAACTTAAATATTTCTCGAGTATAAATGCGCCCCAACTGTGACTCGAAAGGTGATGTTGTCTGCAACACTGGACTCACATGAATCGTATTGTAATCCGCCTGAGCTTCCTTTTCAATCTTGCTTTCTACAACAAGTTCATATTGATTCAGAAACTGTCTCAAGCTGGAGTCTTTACTTACATATGAATCAAAAAAGGATTTCATGGTTTCAATTCTGGGTGACGATGCCATTCCAGCAAACAAGGTGTCATTTATATAAACTGGAACCCATTGCCTTCGATCCTCAAACAAACTTGTCATCCATTCATCCTCTACAAGACCATATTTCAGCATAAGATTCTGCCACTTCAATTCAAATTCGTTAATCTCCAAGGATCTGTAAATGCAAATTTTAAGCTCAGCCATGAAATTAGGGTTAACACGAGAGTTCCAACCAAGGTATAGAGGCATCTTCTGAAGAACATGCCATATGCAGAAGCGATGGCCTGACTCTGGAAATACCTCACATATTGCATCTCTTATAGGTTTATTATGATCGGTTAAAATTGCTACTGGAGGCTGCCCACACATAGCCCCAAGCCACGTCCGGAATAACCAAACATATGTTGCAGCTGTCTCTTCTCTTAGCAATGCACATCCAAACAACACTGCCTGACCATGGTGGTTTACTCCAATAAAAGAAGCTAAGGGCATCCTATATTTGTTAACTATGTAGGTAGAGTCAAATATAATCACATCACCAAAATGAGAGTATCTTGTTCTTGATTTACCATCTACCCAGAATATACAACGTGGACGTTCATCCTTATCCAGGTCGACAGCATAGAAAAATGTTGGGTTGAGACATTGAATGTGTATAAAGTACTCACTGACAGCCTGGGCATCACCCTCCTCCAATAACTGTTTTCGGGTTTGTAAATGACCATTGGCCACATATGCATCTTCATCCCCAAGCAATTCTTTTGAATTTCACCAGCTGAATGTCTTCCTTTAAACCTTCTTTTCCTCAAAGAAGAACGTCCACCGAGTCCAGCAAGCTTATCAGACATAGAAAGTGTGCCACTAACGCTACTTACAGAAGTATGCATAATACTCTTGTAATTGCCGCTGCTTTCCATCCGCTTATGAGAACGCATTAAATGGACATCTTTGGGAGCAAGTTCATGATTATGCTCATTGCTTACAAGGATTACAACCCATTTACCAGCATCAACTCGCTTCACCTTTATTGCCGCCTTGCAATTGGTCTTAACATTTGGACGTGGATTTCTTGTATTTTCACTCACCTTTTTAAAGCCATGTTTGGAACAAGCATAGATGATTAGTATCAAAGATTTATCTGTTCTTGAACGCCAGCTGGTTTTGATACAAGTCCCAAAACCCACATGCCTGGCATAATCATTGTAATATTCATGTGCTTCATCGGCACTTGTGAACTGCATCCCTACATAAGGTTCTGAATTTCTATCCCCTCCCAGTGAAATGATATCCTCCAGCGGAGTTCCATCTTTCAATTCATCAGCTGTCAGATGAGTTTCAAGGCACTCAGGTATAGAATAACCCTCAAGTTTAGAAGTGTCTCCATCACTGTCTTGGTGCATAATTCACGAAAATGAAGTTCCATCCATCAATTGCATAGCCTACAATAGAATAGCACTTGAGTCAATCTTTAAGAAATGGTAATGTATTTAAAAAAACAGCTAGCAGCAATGTAGCTTGTACAAATGTGACACCTCTTCAAAATTGGCAAAAAAACACATTTTACCACATCTCAGAAAATTGGATATTGCTTATCTTTATCAACATAAAACAAAATTAAGAACCATATCTTTCAAGAGTGAGAAATACACAATCACACATAACACTTACTCACTTTAAGAAAAAACAAACATAAATGACAATAAAAAGATGATTCATTAAAAAAAACTATTTCAAAATTAACAGAGCAATTGATGGACAAATCCTCATACCTCTTCAAAATTGACAACATAAACACACTTTTTTCTCACATGCTTAAGCCCAGGCGCTTTCATAGATACATATATAATTTTCAAAATACTAACAATTGCTGATTACTATATTCGTATAACAAAATTAAGAACCATACCTTTGAGGAGCAGGAAGTACACAATTACACTTAACAATAACTCACTTAAAGAAGAAAAAAAACAAAAACAAAAACAATCCCAAAAAAGATAATTCATTAAGAAAAAAAATAATAACCAGATCCATTGCTTGCACAAAAATCCTCCTACCTCTTAAAAACTGACAACCTAAAGACATATTTCTCACAATATGCTTAAAACTCAAGCTGTTCCATTCACACATACCTACATCTCAGAAGATTGGATATTACTATATTCATAACCATAAAAAGAAAAAAAACTCATAGAGCCATTGCTTCCACAAAAATCCTTACACCTCTTAAAAACTGACAAAATAAAAACACATTCAACCCACATTTTCAAGCTCAAGCTGCTCCATTCATACATGCGTTACAAATTGTTGATCATCACCACACCATCATATAATAACAAGATTAAGAGCCACACAACTTCAAAGACAGAATAACACCAAAATGACGATTCAATCAAACCTTATAAGAAAAAAGTTAACTAGGAATTGAAGACAGTAAACCCAATTGGAGAATCTAAAGAAATTCATCAAAAAAGAAAAAAAATACAAACCTTTCAGCAAGAAAGAGAGGGAGTGAGGTCTCCTCCGCCGGCGGTTTGCAAAGAGCCCAAGTCCGGCGACGCCTGCGGTTAGCGCTGGGAGCCTGATGAGGGTGCGACCTCTCCCCAAACACGCGGTTAAGGAAAAATAAGAAGGGGAGGACAAAGGCCCACCTAAGGAGTAAATAAGATGGGGAGGACAGCGACCCATCTAAGGGTGCTGATCAAAGCGAGTCGATCTCACTCTATTTCTTTTATCTGTTCGTGAATATAACGCTTGGGACAACATATGGCAAAATTTTCTCCATTCTAATCGAGTTAAGTAAGGTTTAAATTCAAATTATTATTCTTTGTATTCAATTCGAGCTTAAAAGGCTTTAAAACAAGTTATGGTCCATAGTTGCGAAAATAAGAATGGGAATTGGAATCGGTTTTCGAGGGAGTCATTAAATCGGATTAAATTGGTTTAAATTGGTCGTGAATCGGTTCAGTTAAATTGTTACAAATCGATCATATATAAAAATTTTAATTTAGTCAAAATTACTGGGTTGTTAGTTATAGAACATGTTATTTTTATGTTATAATATTTATCTTATTTTATGATATTTTTTATATATTTTTTGGATTTTTTTGAATTATTGGAAGTTAGTTATTATTTTTTACTTGAGTTGGAGTTGAGACAATTTTTAATTACGAGAATACCACTGCTATTTCATCCACCCCTTCTACCTCCCTCGATATCGCCCATCTTCCCTCCCCGATCGCCACCGTTGCCCCTGCTTAGCCCCGTCCTCGCCCTGTCGCCCCTTTGTCCGCCCCCAGCCCCACCCCGCCCCGCCTTCGCCGCCCCGTTGCCCCTTGGCCCCCCCCCCCGCCCCGCCTCGTCCCCTGCCCCGCCCCACCCTCATAACCCTGTCACACCCTTGCCCCCTGCCTTCACCGCCTGGTTGCCTGGCCCTCGCAGCTAACCCTTGCCACCCCATCCTCCCCCAGCCTTATTCCCTGCCGCTGTTGCCCCCTAACCCCCCAAGTCGCCCGTTGCCGCCTCCCCACCGTCGAATCAGCTCAAATCGGCTAATTCACTAATTGATTCGAGCCGAAACTGATTTATATGTTTTTTTGACATAGATCGTCACTAATCCGATTTAAATTGGCGTGGAATTGGTCAATTTTTACAACCCAACTATGGTCAAGGAAAAGTTGGATCTTTATTTATCTATAATTTTTTATATATTAAAATAAAATTAATTAAAAAATTAAATCACTAAATTTCATATCAATTATATACCAAATAATTTGTTTCTTCACATAAAATTATCATATTCCTTACTGTTTTCTATTTTAAGTAAATAGCTATATAAAAATAGCTAAGAGCGGTCATGGATAGTCATTTTGACAAGATAATTAATAAATAAAATATATGGTAATAATAATCTTACACAATAATATAATAAGCTTATTAAACAAACTATTAACGTATAAATTATAAGAGATTGAACTATTTAATTCGTTTAAAAATTAAATAAATTAAAATTTAATTTAAAATAAATATTATAAATTTAATTTATAAGAGATTGAACTATTATTAGGCTCGAGGCAAACTCAAAAACAAAATACCCGCGGCCCACGCCATGGGTAACCTTCCCCTCAATCGAAAGATGCGAAAAGTTGATATCTTTTTATATTGGATCATTGATTGTTGCACGGTTGTATAAAAACAACTGTCTTTTGTTCTTGTGTAATTCTTGTAAGGAAAATGAGATTAACTATGTTTTGGGACGAACAAGGTTGGATTGCCCACTAAAGTTTCTTTGCTAGCATAAGTTGGAGTCATAGTAGGTTAATGTTGTGTAGTTTGCTATGCTTACTTCTTGTGGATTTTTGAAAGGATTGTGAAGATTACGTTTTGGGGGGAACAAGGTTTGGATTCTGTTGTGTTCACTTGTTTGGTTGTTCAAAGTTGGATTCACAGGCTTTTGTTTTTTAGAGTTTTTTTGTTGGCTTCCTTGGCGAAACTTAACATCTTTATGTGAGAGACCGGTCGGTTAATATTCCCGCTTATATTAATTGAAAGAAGTGATCACTTGAGCGGTTAATGTTTATGTTATGTTCCTCACATTCTGCCTTTGGATTGCCTGGAATGTCTGTTTTACTTCAGTTAATTGCTTGTGTGCTGATTGCTGTGAAATTCCTTACAAGTTAATATTTTGTATTCTGTTTCTAGATTTCTTTGCCTACTTTCTTGAAAGCCAAATTCTTTATAAAATAAGTGGCAGTCAGTTAATATTTCCACATATAAACACTTAGATTAGGAATAGGAAATAGGCTTTGTTGAGGTTAATGTCGATTTTCTTAGGACATATTTGTTTCAAGGTGCTTCTGTTTTTTTGAGTAATCATTTTAAACTGATAATGTTTGTGTTATGTTCCCCATACTCTGCCTCTCGATTACATGAAATGTTTACGTCAGTTGGTTTTTTCTTCCTAATTTTCAATTCTGTTGTAATTGCTTGCAACACAAATCGAAGGGACGCTAATGTACTTGCAAATGGTAGGAAACAGATGGAGTCAGTGAAAATATTTCAGAATGACGCAATGAAATCTGCCAATCCAAGCCAACTGATGACAATAGTGTTACAGGAAATAACATCTGTTTTTTTAGTGAGTGGGGTACAGGGGAGAAGACTATCACACCTTTTTAGCAAGTCTTAAAATTAAGTATATAAGCTATTCTTTGATTAGTTGTATATTCTTCTGATGACAATGGTTTATCCACTCAGGTTGTCCTTTAGAAAGCATAATTTTCTCTCGATTGGTTACTGATTAAATCTTCTTTTATGTGGTTACTGAAATATGTCTCTTGTAATAGGTGTTGGATTTTATATCCATGGTCTTGTGCATACTTGATTAAAGAATTTCATCTACAGCTTTTGAGGAATATTATTTTAAATGAGCTTTCATTTTTTATGCAGATGTCACAACTGATGGAGGATGACCTAAGCTTCAATGCTCAGAACTTGAAACCAGCTGGTGGAGTCGGGAAGAAGTTAGAAGAAGAAGTTGAAGAAGAATAAGAAGCTAGGCGATGGGAAAGTTAGTAGGAAGTTCAAGATTTAGAAGGAAGATTAATAAATATGAAACATCTAAGGTCTTGTGTATAGCCTCTTCTTCCTTTTGGAAGAGATAAATTTTGCCCTTTCCTGCCGTTGTATGAGTTCAAGACCATAACTAATATCTTAACTCGACTTTCTCTGGCCCTTCCTTTTTCTTGTGGCGCTTTTTAGTAAATTTTCTTGTACAGCAAGCACCTGCATCATACTTTCCAGAAACTTTGGAAAACTTATTTGTGAAAATGGTTTCTTTTATTTTACTGTCTATTTGTTTTTAGATGGTGATATTTTTGAGTAAGCAACTTGCTTAATGAAATTTGATGCTGGATTTGGAAGTTCTGGAGGAATTACACCAGAAAAAAAATTTAGGAATGGAATGGTGTGGAATTGGTTTGGAATTTGTTGCATAGCATAAAAGTTACCGGGCAAATTGTAGAAAACATTTATCGTAGAGACTGAATCAGACCACATAATATAAGGACAATGTTTGAGAAATGCAGTGTTACAAGAATATATAGGGTGCCCGTCGAGTCGGGTACCCGCGAAACCATACCCGATAAAAGCCAAATAAACATGGTTCGGTATCTATATAATAAGGTATGGTTTTAGAATACAGGGTATTCATTTTATAATGGTCAGATTTGGTTTCAGATACCGGTTATCTGGTTTCCGATTTTATTAATATAATTTTTTTTATAAAAAATATATTTAATATAATTTAAAATTTTTTATAGATATATATGTATTTATATGTAAAATTAATATATTTTCAACTTTTTTTTGTATTAATCCATTTAACCTCTATATTTCTTTAGGTAATTATTTTTAATATAATTTTTCATAGTATTATCTAATTTAATTTTTAGAATATAATCGGGTTTTAAATGGTCGGGTTAAGGTTTGCTGAATAAGTTTGAGTAATAAAGATTTAAATGACAAATAGTCTGATTTGGTTGGTGAGTTTTAAGATGATTAACAAATTTGGTACGAGTAATCTCGATAAGGCTATAATTGTCAATTCACTGAAGACCCAACTCACCTTATCCCCGCCACGTTCAAAAGCTTGGCTCATATTGAAGGAAAAACCAAAAGCGTAGAGATGGCTTCCTCAGCCATCTCCTATCTTCCTCTCTTCCCTCCGCCGCCTCGCTGCCAAATTGCCGGTCATTCAAGAATGGCGGCCGCGTGTATTGCCCCCGCGGAGGGGCAGACATTCGCCATTAAAGTGCAAAACGAGGAGAGGATATTGGCCACAAGAAGGGAGGCCACACTTGCATTTGGCTTGGCTGGCCTTATCCAAGCCTTGATAGACCTTCCCCGAGCAGCGGTGGCTGCGACGGCAGAATGTGAGCTCACCGTCGCCCCCTCCGGTCTAGCCTTCTGCGACCGTGAGATCGGCACGGGGCCGGCGGCTACGTCCGGTCAGTTGATCAAAGTAAGAAAGCCCATTACTTTCTTATAAGCTAGCCCATTATTAATAAATGAGGGTCCATTAAGGTGGGGTTGGTGACTTATGCAGGCCCATTATGTTGGGAAGTTGGAGAATGGGATGGTGTTTGATAGCAGCTATGGGAGAGGGAAGCCTCTCACCTTTAGAGTTGGTGTTGGAGAGGTCACATTTCTTTGTCTAACATATTTTCTTTTTTAATATCTTTCTTTCTTTCTTTTTCATATTATTGAACACTGAGCAGAGATCCATGAATGGGATTAATTGGAAGAAACAACTCATTTATGAATTTTCATTGGGACAGGATTATTTTTCAATAATGACAGCGAACTTGACAAACCCTGGATAGTTTGAACTCAGAATCTACAAGTTAACCTATAGTGGTTCAAGGCTAGGAAATTTTTTGTTTTTATCCTCTTTTTGCTCCCCGGTAATGGGTATTTTCAGGTTTCGTAAACAGGTTTTTACACTAGCAAAAGACACAAAAATAATTCGCTTACGGAGCCAGATGGTAGATTTGGCCAAAAAATTCTCCTCATCCGGATAATTTTGCTACGTTGAGCGTTAATTAGTCTTTGGTATACTTAGCTTTTCTATTTTTTGTTTTTAATTCTTGTACATATTCTAGTTTTTAATAACTCTAATCAATGGTTGTTCTTGGTCATGGGTTAAACATTTTATGAATTAGTATATGCTAACATACTTATGTATATATATCTCATATGTTCATGGCCAGGTGATAAAAGGATGGGATCAGGGAATTCTAGGTGGGAGAGGGAATCCCACCAATGCTTGCTGGTAAGTGCCAAAATGAATACTTCAAAATTATTTGACTCCAAAAATTCTATTAGTTGATTCTATTTTTTTTGGCTTGGTGAGCCAAACAGATGATTCCCTATCCACAGATTTTGTGATTGACTCTCAAAGTCAAGTAAAAAATCATTAAAACACTTTTTTTTAGTTTAGCCAAATGAATACTTTAAAATATGTGTTCTTTAATACATGAACTTATTGATTTTGGAATTATTTTATGTATAATTCAATCAAAATTATAATTGGAAACTCGAGATTCAGATCCGACTCGACAGCAGAGTCCACTAAGAGTCTACTCCAAGCCAACTCGAAATTGTGTTTTATTTTACGAGGAATCTTATAATATGCTTACATATACACAGGTGGAAAACGTACACTGAAGCTTCCTCCAGAACTAGGCTATGGAGCGAGAGGCGCAGGTTGTAGGGGAGGTGAGAAATGGTGCTGCCAAATATATTTATATATATATATATATATATATATATATTACTACTTATTTGAATTTAGAAAAATTTTGCGATTTGATCAATTTGAAAATTAAATTTTCCATTATAATGTGCAGGATCATGCATAATTCCTCCTAGCTCTGTACTTCTATTTGATGTGGAGTTCATTGGCAAGGCCTAAAAGATGACCCAACAATTTTTTTTTTAACTTTAATTTTTGCCAGTGATGGCTATATCAAGATTTTGAGGCCATATACAAAATTTGAGAATATATTAAATTTATATTTATGGACTCTTTCTATATATACTCACACTTCTAATCTAGCTTTAAGATTTTGATGCAGTAAATAAACACAGAGAAACCTGAAAATGGTTGAAAGAGAATTATTACCGTGTTGAAAGGTTCGAGAAAAAACAGCTCATTTATCTTTAGAAAAAAAGGGCTCTGTTCGTAGTTTATATGATTAGCAAAACCTGTTTTCAAGGTAAAGTTTAATCTAATTGTATAATATATTGTATTTTCCTTAGTTTGCCTTATCTATGTGAGATAGTTAAAAGTATTATGATTTATATATTAGAAAATATCATAACTTATATAAACAAACATACTTCAATTTGTGCGAAATAAAGGAGGTGAGCGGGTACAAATTGTGAAAAACTATATCATATTAAAAATTAATAAATGTAAAACATAAGGTATGCTTAAATTTGTACACATAAGAAGAGAACAGTTACATGAAATTAATTTTGCATCCTATAAAATAAGTCAATAAAGTATTTCTTACGTTTTGTACTTCATTTTCATTTTACTTTTTTCATTACAAGTAACGTCTTAAATCTTAATAATATAAATATATATATTTATTAATTTATATTTTAAAAATTAAATAAAAAGAAAACATAAAGTAATTAATATTAAATTATAAATTCCGCTAATTATAGTCAATATAAACAAAAAGTAGAAATAAAAATGAAAATAAATAAATTAATTATATATATATGTATATAAAGTAATAAATAATTAATTTAATTAATAAAAATTGAAAAGTAAATACAAAAGAGTGACTAAACTATCAACGATCTATTTGTACCACTTGTACTCACTATTAAAACGAAGGCGTGAGCAATTATTTGTTAGAAAAGAAAAAGCGGAAGTAATTATAATTATTTAATTGTTAAGTTACATGCTCAGACCGGAGAAGATCACCTATAAAAAATAATCTTTGTGAGTTTTAAGGGGTAATGAAAAAAATTGAATATTTTGTTCTATGTGTTTATACACATAAAGTAGGTAAGTACATTAAGTATACGATGACATAAAGTGTATATATTTAAACTAGGATTTTGGGCCTTAGCATGTTGGATGTTGTAACACCACAAATCCAATTTAATTGCAAACCCAATTAGAATGTTATGGGTTACCTGATTAAGTTAGTCAATCCGAACCTAATCTAAATAGATCTATTGTTGGCATTTTAAAATAAAAAATAAATATCTAAATGTATGTATGAGATGCAAAAAACATGATATTACGTGAATGATATGACACACCATTTATAATAAAAAAATAATTACAATAAAATTAATAAAATTTATAAAATAAGACGAACACAATGTCCCTAATAAGGGGGCCAACTTGTCCCCTTATATAAATATATCTCATCCCACCATACAAAATTCTTCATTTCATGTTATATCCTAGTATTTAATGTAATAACACCAAAGACATAAATTTTGGTCTAGACGTGTTTATCAGATCTGTCATAGTTATTTATCATAATCATGAATTCATGTTCATAAATTGGGTCTTGACATATTAGTCACTGTTTCTCCCTCTAAGTTGGTATATTAGACTCTTGTTTCTTACTTCTATATATAATAGAAAATTATCAATAATGAGTGTTATTGGTTTAGAAATAACTATAACAAATTGACAAATGAGAGTTAACTCTTATTTTGAAGAAAACAATTTTATAAATTTTGTTGAACTCTCACAAGGGCATCTATTAGGAACCTATTAGGCCATGGACCTAATAACATCTTGCTGGTGTCTCTCTCGACATTTTCTTATGCTTTTTTGTCCCTTGGGAGTACCAATATGTCCTAAGTTCTCTTCTTTCCTTCATATATCTCTTGGCCCTGAGCACAAAGACCAAGTACTCTCATACTGTCGCCTTCAATACCTTTTGAACGACATGTTTAGACATACGTTGTACTATATAGTACTCGTAAGCCTCCACATTTATCAGGGTAAGAGGAAACTCAAAATGCGGGAATGGAACAACCCTCTCACTAATTTAGAGCCCATTGTGATTAACACTTACACTTGCTCACGGTATGTGTGAGCCAGTTTTACTATCTCTCGTCTTACTAAAAACTCTATAAAATTATATATAAGCCTTAAAAGGGATTTATATAATAGGCCCGAAGCAACTTCAGGTGGATTTTGTTTTCAAAAATAAACTCGAGGGATCCATCGTCAAGGGTTATTTATTTGGAAAATTATCGGCTAAATGACTCGAGTTAAGTGAGATCTAATAAAACACTACTTAATCCGTCTTACAAACAATAAATCAAATCTCAACAAAAGAAACGATAAATTAGGGACACGTTCGAAACGGACGTGGTAGAAGTTACAAGCGAGGTCACACATTTAGGCGGTGAGCTCGTATTCTACACCTACATATTACAACTAAATACTAACGCTCAAGCTAGCTATATAATGCATAAATGAAATGGATGCATGAAAATCATTACAAAATTATGAATACTATAATTACTAACATCATTACCGAACTATCAACAAATGAATTTATTTAACAACCAACAATTTAAAATCTTCTTATTATTACTTTTAATTGGGTAACTACATCACAATTTCTAACTTATCCTCATCTCATATCCATTCTCATTCTACATTAACTTTCTAATCAAATAATTAACTAATCTACACAATTATAACCCTAATACCTAACTTAACAATTTTTCAACATCATCAATATCATAGTAAATTTCATAATCAAATAATTCGAAATATAAGTAATCGTTATCAATCTTAATTACATAGAGAACTTCATTCATTAACAGATAATTAGCACAAAATTTCAAAACTTAACATATTAACAAAAATATGAAAAAATCATAAAATTATGAATGATAAGTATAATGATCAAAATAAATTAAAAATCTAAAATTTGAGAAGAGATAAGCGTCTCACAATGATTCAGACTCAAATTGGCAATGACGATGGTGACAGCTATAGCGGCCAACGGTGCTGAGGGGCGGTGGTGATTACTGTGCGGTGAGGGAAGACAAGGGAGGGTAGGACTGAGCAAGTGAGATGGCTTAGGAGGTCTGGTCTGGGTGACGGCCGGTGGCATGGGTTATGAGGTCTGGTCGGGGTGATGGCCAGCGGCATAACTACTGCTGCCAGTGATTGAGCATGAGAGGGATGAAGGGCAAACAAGGTAGGAGGAAGGGAAGGGGAAGAGGGAAGGGGCTTGGTCGGGAAGGGAGCTGGCCGACAGAGACAGCGACGAAGAGGTAGGGTGGCGGCGACCGGATGCGGCGCGTTGATGGTGACGATTAGAAACGGTAGGAAGGGGGCGGCATCTAACAAAGGTAGGGGAAGAGAAGAAAGAGGAAGAAGTGTGACACCCTAATTTTGGTTCACCTAAGAACTGGATCAAAAATGTTGTGATCGAGTCAAGCATGACTAAAATAGCTAGTCTATAAGACTCAATCAATAATATAGATCGAAGCAACCTGCTCGGTAACAAGAGAATGGAAGACATCGCTAAATACGTATAAAAAACACATCAAATATAAATAAAAGTGTCAAAAAAAATAATTGCCCTGAGCTCAAGTGTGTATTGCATTTATCTGTCCTCCTACCAAGACCAACTCAAGATCACCAGACCTACATAATAATAGAAAAAATGCTAGTAACGAGTGTTACTAGTCCAGAAATAACCAATAGTCAAACTAGCACAGGAGAGCTGACCTTCCTGCTAAATGAAAATATTTATATACTCCTCCGTAAAATCTCTCATAAGAGTGTTAATTAGGAGCCATCAACCTCGTGCCACAATGTCCCCTTTCTTACTCATCCATACTTCGTCAACAATCCCTTGCATGGGAACATCAATTTCTTTTCTTTCAGCCCTCTAACATCCTCTGTATCACCTCTAGCCTGAGTATAGAGGCCCAGTACTCTCAGGCATGCACCTTTAGTAGTACCCTTTGAAACAACAAGTCTAGACATGCGTTGCATTACAGTACCCGTAATCCTCTACACTTCTCTGAGTTTGAGGAACTCAAAGGTTGAGTCATTAGGATCCCTCAGGAATGAAACCAACGCTCACCAAATCCAGAGCCTGCTTTGATTAACATGTACCTTATCTCAAGATGCGGCTGTCGGTTTTCCCCTACCTCACATTTCACTGAAAAGCTCGAGAAAATTATATACAGGCATGAGAAGGAATTTATATAATGGGCCTGAAAGCAACTTCAGGTGGATCTTATTTTTGAAATTAGATTCATGGGGTCTCATCCTAGAGGGTTATTAATCATTAGTTCCAATCCCCCCCTCACTGTAAAGCTTGAGAAAATTATATACAGAGCCTGAGAAGGGATTTATATAATAGGCCCGAAGGCAACTTGAGGTGGATCTTATTCTCTCAAAATTAGACCAATCACTAGTTCCACCCCTTCTAGGATATGCTTATATAGACATAGCTTAGTGTGTGAAATGGAAAAAATAAGAAATGAAAGGTCATAATAAATAGGATAAATACATACACATTCTATAATAAAAATACTAAAAACAATAATAAGTTTGACATTCCATAATAATGAAATACAAAAGACAATAAATAGATAAATAACCTAATTATTTTCAGGATTTTATAAATCCCCAACTTGGGAATTTTTGTCCCAAAATATATTAAATTCATATGAGAAATTTCCTCAATCGTTGAATAAATTGATTGTACCTCGATAAGTATTGAATATGAGACTAACGGATATTACAAAATAATAACAAATAATAAATAAATAAATAAATACACTCATGAATAAATAAATAAATAATAAATACATAAAAATAATCATACTCTAATCATAAATATTATATACTATATAAATACACGGCAAACATGAGTAACATATATAATATAAATAAATAAATAATCAATTAACAAATAAATAAATAAATAGTATTAATTGTCATGAATAATAATAACCAATACAAAATACATAATCAAACACTAAAAAATAGCATACACGCAACAAATAAATAGATAAATAATTAAATAAAGTTTAGTAAACATGAATAAGATTAATATTAATCAGATTAAATATATCAATAACAATAACAAATATTCACTTAAGCATCGAGTCATATAAAACAAACATATAAATAAGAAGTCATAAATAAATAACTAAATCAATAAACAAATAAATAAAAACACTCATGACATTCAAATATACTAAATAATGTAAATATGCATCTAAACTAAGATATAGGGGTTCTCGAATTATCGAAAACAATCGAAAGGTTGAAAATGACTGAAAATGGTGAACCGAGTCGACTGGGTGAGTCAACCAAGTTGAGTTGAATCGACTTAGCTGAGTCAAGGAACAATGCTGGCCGGGTAGCTGGACATGGACATGGGCTCGGGCATGACCACAGACATGAATGTGTGAATAGGAATCAGGTAGCGGACACGGGTATATGGGTCTTACGGAAAACATCGACGTTGGCATGATTGGGGTCGCCACCAGTCGGGATTGATGGCCAAGGTGACAATGTAGCATGGTGGTCATGGTGATTAGTGGAGTCTGGCCAGGAAAAAATTGGAAAGGATGGAATCGCCGCAGGTGTGGTGGCAATCGTGGCTATGGCGGTGGTCACGGGTGGTCTCAAAATGAAGATCTCAATGAAGGTAGTCTGTTTGTGTAACACCCCAATCCGAGCTTACTCTCAACCCGGACAAGAATTGTTACAAAGGATCGAACTACTCGTAAACCGATTAAGTTGGCTGACCCAAAACCTAAACGGCTACAACATAACCCTCTCGACGTCTCAAGATGGAGCACGCCGCTAATGCGCAAACAATATATGAATGAGATGCAAAACCCTAACAGGATACTACGTGAATGTCATGATAATAATCACACACCAAAGTAATTAAAATAGCAACAAAATTCATAAAACCTGGAATAAAACGGACAGAGCCTCCCCTAAAAGTGCAATAAGGGGACGACCTGTTAAAAACACGGCACATTATAGGGTATATATATAAAACCATAATGCACACCACAATAGGAGTTAAGCAATAACACGTCTTATAATTGGGTCTAGCCCACCTGCAATTTCATACTCCGCTCATTTGGTTCCTTTTCATTTCAGCATAGCACATCATTAGAGCTTTTCTCAAAACATTTCCAAGCATTTCTAAAACAAGGCATACAAGCCTCACAAACACATGCATATATACACAAATATGTAAATCTAATACAACAGCCAATCACATCACATCTTACGCAAAAGTCGGCGCGGCGCCAGGTATGTGTGTGCAATGCAAACGCTAATCCTTCGTCAAGGCCGGCATACACCATTCATCGTCCTCACCTACATATAGTAGAAAAATGTCAGCAACGGGTGTCACTGGTCCAGAAATAACTAATATCAAACTGGAACATGAGAGCAAACTCTCATGGAAAGCAAACAATCATATATCTTCCTCAAGAACTCTCATAAGGGCAACTACAAAGGAGCCGTTGAGCAGCTGACTCAACAGCATCCTGATCTATCTGGTACTGTGCCACTCTCGGCACTTCT
>JAURVB010005403.1:0-35014 GCA_033002965.1 Piper betle
AAGTCATGTACTGGCAACCTTCCCCTTCGGTGAGGTTGCATTGTCATGTCTTTTGTTAAGGTTGCTCATATGTTTTTGTACTCGAGGAAGTGTGACAGAATGACACAATGAGAACAAGACTCAACGATTATGATATACATATTAGGTTGCTCATATGTTTCTACAACGCGTGTGGAACTCGCAAAGTTTCAAGCGTGTCGAAGAGTACAAGTCTTTACCAAGTCCACTGCTGGCAGACTACAAGTCTTACTGACTTTGAATAATTCACTTTTTTTGGCAACGAATAAATAATCAATTATGAAGCCAACTCATAATATTCAAAACTATGTAATCAAGACTAAAATAGAGAGATAATGTGGCCAATTTTAACTGCAAAATCAAGTATAATACCTTTCTATCTACTCTTAATAATAAATGGAAAACTCAATACTTATCTAATATTAAAATTAAGAAAATTAGTGAACTAAAATACAATAAAAATATCCCTTCCAGAGGGTCACAAGTTTTAATCTCTCTAACCTCAATTTATTACAAAAAAGAATACACACACCTTTCAAGGTAGAAATTCACGGTTTTGAAACTCTGTTAACCTAAATTTCTAACTTCCTATTAATAAGTCTATTTCATTATATTAAAAAATATAATAAAAAATCAAATAATTGTAAATATCTTTTCATTCAAATAGGATGTATCTTTAAAGTCAATTATATTTTATATCTAAGATATTAAATTAGTAAAGTCTATCTTATTATTCAATGAGAATTTATGTATAAAAGTAAAATTTTTCGCATTTTCCTAGTACTATTTAACGAAGAATAGAATAAAAAATGTTACCATTGAGCCGATAGATCGAAATAACCCTCTTGGTGTCATGAGAATGGAAGACCTTGTCAGATATTCATCAAACACATCAAATATAAATAAATAAAAAACAATAAAGTAAATAATTGCGTTGAGCTCAAGTGTGTGTAGCGTTTACCTGTCTTCCCACCAAAGTCGACTTAGAATTTCCATGAGCTACACATATTATATGAAAACCGTCAGTAACCAATGTTACTGGTCTAAAAAATAACTAGTACAATCTGGCAAATAGCTATTCCATTACCCATGAAAACTTATGAAAGTTCAAGATAGCCTCACACTGAGCAGTATGCAAACATATTAAAGCAATTGCCGGATCGTATACATGGCTCATAATCACATTCATACATACATACAGCGTTTACGCCCTCACACCTTACATATCACCTACCACAGTACTTGAGTGGCAAAAGGAATAATTAAGTTAGTGCCATATATTTCGGAAATGCACTGCATTACGCAGTACCCTCATAAACCAGCACTACCTCAAGGTTTGTAGGAGTACTAGTGCGATTCATAAATATCTTCATACCGCTCACTCTCTTATTCGTGAAATCTGTAAACATGCACATACTTATATAATAGGCTTAGCAAAGAGGTTTGCATAATAAATTTCTGGAGCTTAAGTTTGAAAACCAACAAGGGATCTCATCCTTGTAGTTTATTAAACTTGAGTAGAAAACACAACTAAATGGTCCAACATCAGAGGGATCCGATAAAACTCCGCCGATGTCATCCTACATATAAAATACGAGCAAACTCTACACTCAAGGAGTCAAGTACAGAGAGAAAGAGAGTCCATGGACCTATGGTCCAAGCTCCAAGCGTATCCGCACATCTACAACAAGCTCAAACTCTGAAGCGTATATCGAAACCCACTACTCAGTAAAATACTAATGTTTCTATATGATGCATGTTTGTAGTGTGTGCTCATATCATCAATACATCCTACTAAAAAAACAAAGCTAAATAAACATACAATGAAACATACAACACGTAAATGAAGACATAATAATAATAAATAATAAATAAATGAATAAACAAAAAAATAGACTCATAGATAACTAGATAAATAATAATTACAGAAACATTAACAATACTCTAATTATAAAATAATAATCTAATTATACTATATAAATATACAGGAAACATGAGTAAATATCATATATACTCGTATTAGTAAACACATAAATAATTAAATAATTAATAAATAATTCAATAAATAAATAAATAAATAGTTAATATTTATTAATCATGAATAATAATAATAACAATAATATCATAGTTATACAATATAAGAATATATAATTAAATACAAATACATAAAAACATACACGTACTAACAAATAAATAAATATATAAATATATAAACAAACAAATAAATATACACAATTTAGTACACATAATAAGACTAATATTCATAAGTAAATATAATGATAATAATAACAAATAATTATGTAAACATTCATCATATATAATAAACATATAAATAAAAATAAATAAATAATAATGAATAAATAAATAAACAAATAAATAAATAAAAACACTAAATTAAGAAATATAATCATAACATCCAATCATGCTAAATCATGTGAATATGCTTCTAAACTAATGTAAGGGTTCTCGAATTACCAAAAACGGTCGAGAAACGACCGAAAACGGGTTAAATCAGACTGAACCAACCTGAACCAAACTAAACCGAAAGGGCAGAACGCCGACGGTGGTCACCGGCTTGGCTGGACTTGGTCATGGGATAGCAGACTTTGTTGCAGGCTATCAAACGCAAACCGGGTAAATGGGTCGAATAGGGAGCGGCCGGAGAACGCCGACGGTGGCGCGGTTGGGGTTGCTGCTGTCGGGATCGATAGCCCATGTGACAAGGATGACAATGGTGGTGGCCATTGGTGGAGTCCGGCCGTCGGCTAGCCAAAAAGGACAGGAAGGGGGTGGTTCGTTGCCAGGTGCGGCGACGTCGCTGGCAATGATCACGGCCACAGTGGTGGCCATGGGTGGTCTCAAAATGTCGGGCTCGATGAAATCAAGCCTGAGTGGACGGCTCAGATTTTGCCACGTGACACGATTGGCTGTCTGACAACTTAGTGGCCTAGTGTGTTAAGTGTTTAAAGTATACAATATTTACCCATATTTTTAATGTGATTTTGTGCTTCCCAAGTATAAACATTATTAATTAGGTGATATTTCTAGTTATATTATAGTTAATTAATATTTTATGAGATATGCTTAATTTTGGAGTTTTAATGCAAGAAAAGATGAAACAAATTAAGCTTAGGGTATGGCTAGTCATAGCATTGTACGCCACCCATTGATGGCTACAATTTTTTGTGTTGGCAAAGCTCGACAAGGATGGCTATTCATAGCTTTGGTGCTATTGTCGAGGAGTTGGAAACTTCATCGGACATCATAATCAATTTGTCCACATAGAGTTGTGGAATCCTTCCTTGAATTCTTGTATCTCCTCTTCTATATAAAGGGGTGGCCATTTGTTGTTTGACATATCTCAACTCTTGGCTTAGGAGTTTAGTTGAAGAAATAGTTCTAGTCTTTGTAATTATTTTCCTTTCATAATGAAAACTACTTTTTTCTTCATCGTGTTTTCTATTTTTGTTATGGAGTAACCTTTTATTTCCTTATAAAGAAAATGGAACTTAACATGATTTAATTGAATTTGTTTCAAGCTCTTAATCTTTTATTCCATTCGATTGTTTGAATTATCATGTTTTTAATGCTAAGAATAAATTGATCACCTATTTCTTAGATCATAAGGTTTAATTAGATTATGAGAGAAATTAATTAGATTAGTCATTGATAATTCATCATACGACGAGTCTTTTGCATTTGTTCGTCGTTGTGGTCGGAAGATACACAACACCGTATGCGATTGTAAGGTAAATCTTATTGCGTTATTTTGTTAATTAATCAATTATCACCGGGAGGTAGAAATTGAGGCAAAATAATAGAAGCATGAAGGGGTGGGAGCCACCATGTTATATAATTATCCTAAATCAATAATCTGAGGGAATAGAAGATAAGAGTAAGATGTGATGAAGATTAATTTCATGTTAAGGGAAATTTGGCTCTAGAATGAGTTTTTTCATTTTAACTTCTCCTTTAATTTAAAATTATTACTTAGCTTTATTGAAGCTGATTATTTCTGTTTTGTTTTTAATTTAATTTTTTTAATTAATTTGTGGAAATTCATATCTTTATGGGATGATATTCGAATTTATCATTATATTACATGTTTCGAGCCGTGTATACTTGCACATGTAATCATTTGTTTATGCATCAATTACTTCGGTCACCCTGGTTTTCTTGTGATCCAGAGATTGAAAGGACTTTGAGAAACTTGTATGCCACTGGAAGAAGAGCACAAGAAGTAATAGAAAAAAAGCCATGAACTCACAACAACAACAAATGCCTCCACTTCCACCGATTGTAGCAGTAGCCAATGATGACAACAGGGCAATCCAAGATTGGGTTATACCTCTTGAAAGAGGTACAACCTAGTATTATTGCACCACCGGTGGATGCAACCCATTTGAGCTTAAACCAGTTTTATTTGACATGTTACAAACTATCGGACAATTTAATGGATCGCCTACTAAAAATTCTAATAGGCATATCAATGAATTCTTATCGGTCTATGATATGTGTATGCAATGTGGTGTCTCTGACAACGCTCTCCACTTTCGCTTATTTCCATTTTCATTAATAGGAAGTGCGAAAGAGTGGTTGTCATCATTAGATTCAATTACCACTTGGGATGAATTATCTGAAAAATTTTTGTTAAAATATTTTCCACCTTCTAAAATTGCTAGATTACGTAACGAAATTTTATCTTTTTTGCAGTTTGATGGGGAGTCTCTCTTTCAGACATGGGAGAGATTTAAAGAATTATTGAAGAAGTGTCCCAACCATGGTATAGAAAGATGAATGCAACTCCAATCTTTCTACAATGGGTTGTTGCGGCAAACAAAAAATATAGTTGATGCGGCGTCCAATGGATCGTTTCTTAAGGAGAACCCACATGAAGCTTTTCAACTGCTAGAATTGATGGTTCCTAGCAACCACCATGCAACACAAGAAAGACACCCAAGGAGGACTACCAGAGTTTTAGAATTAGATGCACTTATTGCTTTATCTGCTCAGGTTAGTGCTTTAGCTAATCAAGTTCAAAATCTTAATATGCAGGGATAGGTTAAGGCTATGGAGCCAAGGTGTGAATGGTGTGGACAAGGACATTCTACAGGTCTATGTGCAGCATATCAAGTTAACTACGTATTCAACTTTAATAGAAACAACAATCCCTACTCCAATACCTACAATGCAGGTTGGTGCAATCACCCCAACTTTTCATGAAATAATTCTCCACAATCAGCTACTATCCCTAATAATCCACCACCTCCATCACAGCAGTCTCGACCCCCTTCACTTTCTTTTCAACCACAACAACCGGCATTGATCCAAATGTTCAATTCTATACAACAAACTATGCAATAATTCATGTAGAATCAGCAACAGCAACAACAACAGTTTATGCAACAAGTTATGGCACAATTAAACAAGGAACCAAGTGAGCGACCCAAGGGTGTACTTCCTAGCCAACCAGAAATACCAAGGAAAAATGGTCAAGAGCATTGCAAAGCTGTAACAACCCGGAGTGGTATTACTTCAATAGAACTAGTTCAGCCCAATGAGGATAAGGAAAAAGATGAAAAGCAAACCAACGAACATGAACCCAATACATTGATTAGCTTATTCAGAAGCAAAGGGAAAGAGAAAGATGAGGTACATACAAAAGAGGTCGAAAAAAGTACCATTTCTTTATAGATTGAGGAAACAAAGAATTGAAAAATATTTATAAAAATCTCTTGATATATTTAAGAAATTGCAAATTAACTTACCTTTCGATGAAGCACTTGAACAGATGCCTAGTTATGTAAAATACTTGAAGGATATTCTAGCAAAGAAAAGGAAAATAGATGACAATGAAGTTGTGGCCATGACAGAGGAATGTAGTGTTGTCCTCCAAAGAAAACTACCTCCTAAGTTGAAAGACCCAGGCAAATTTATGATTCTAGATCAATTGAAGGAAATGTTCATTGTATGCTTTATATGACTTAGGTTCTAGCATTAATCTTATGCCTTTTTCTATTTTCAAAAGCTTAGGAATCGAGGATATTGCTCCTACCAACATCACACTCCAGTTGGCTGACCGGTCATTGTTATATCCTAAAGGAGTCATTGAAGACGTTTTAATAAAGGTTGATAAGTTTATCTTTCCTATAGATTTTATGGTGCTTGAAATGGAAGGAAGGAATGATGATACATCACTCATTGTTCGGAGAGGTTACTTAACAACTGGGAGAACACTAATCAACGTAGCTGTTGGAAAACTTATACTTAGGGTAAACAACGATTGTGTCACATAAATCCATGAATTGCCCAGATGAAATATATGATTGTTCTAGAAATGAACTATTTGATAAAACAATGTACAAAGGGGATCAGTTGAGTGATTCATTACATAAGGCCATAAATTCTCTTTGTGAAGTTGATACTAATGTGGAAGAGATGGTTAAAGTATTAGGTTCACAACCAATCTTGCCTAGGAGATTCAAAGTTGTGGAAACCTTAGATATACCATTCCACAGATTACTGCCATCAGTTGAAGTACCACCTATTTTGGAGATTATCAATATGGTCAGGCTATAGACGTTAAACCAAGCACTTCTTGGGAGGCAACCCAAGTGATTTCTTTTAAAAGTTTATTTTTATTTAAAGATTTTTTTAAATATTTCCTTTTATTTTGTAGCATGAGTCAAGTGCAAATTCAGTTATTTATGACAATCATCCACCTACTAATTGGTTGAGGAGTCCTCTTTCACTTTTTTCTCTTTATTGTTATTTTTATTTTTGAGGACAATGCTTAGTTTAAGTGTGTGGGGATGCCTTAAGTTTGTGCATATTGTTCATGCTTGACTCATGTTTAGATGATGATATGCATACATATATATAGTGTAGTTTAGTGTAAAAATTTTATTATGCAATGGTATTTTAGTCTCTTGTTTCAATGATAGATACATGTGAATTAGTCTTACCTTTCTTGGGAAAACATGATTAATTGATATGAGGGATGAACTGAGTAAAAGATTGCATTCGAGAGTTGGTTCTCTACCTTACATTATTTTCACAATCCTTTGGTTTAGATGATTTCAATGAATGTTTTGCAATACGGATTGTACATGATGGCCATGACTTTTAGAATTTGCCCTATCAACTTTCAAGGCAAAATATTTGGCTTGCCATGCAGATGGAAAATGATATAGGCAGTTCTTTTTGATGAGTCTGGGCCTTTCTTTAAGCCTACCTAATATGAATTATCCTCTGCACACAATTTCATGGCCTTTATTATACGTATTTGTTTGATTAACCTTATTTTAGCCTTGTCCTTTTTATTGAAAATATATTTGGCTGCTTGAGTCCTAGCACCCTAGTGTTTTGAATTCGTTCTAAATTCTAACAGATATGAAACATTGAGTAGTATATGGGGGAGGCATAGCTTTTCATAGAGGGGTGATTGACTAGATAGTGTGGATTTTCATGGCACTTTGCTTTGTTAAAAAAGAAAAGAAAAAGAATAAAAAAGGGAAAAAAGAAGATAATGGGAAAAAAAGATGAGGCAAAGATCCTCCACCGGTACACACAAGATGATGCAATGGGCTTCCACTGGTTTGAAATAAAAGAAAAAAAGAAAAAAGCATCAGGTAGCCAATGGAAAATTAAAGCAAAGTTAGTTCTTATATTAGGCCAACCCTTTATTACATTTAAGGAAGTTTGTGTCATATTGTTACGGTGTTTAGGGGTTTGTTGTACATGTATGTCAAGACTTAGAAAGGATTTTTAATGCTAGGGTGCATATTAGCCTCTGATTTTTCTATCTTTTTTATCCTATTTTTGGTCCATAGCCCTGGCCCCGTTACAACCTATAAAGACCTATTGATTCCATTGAATTGACATTGCCTACATTAGTGGAGATGGGAGTGAAAGATAAACATATTTAAGTATGTGTCTTGACTGTATTCTCTTGGTCGCAGATGAGAATGATAAGCCAATGGATTATCTTACACACACACACACAGAGGGCCTTCTTTTAGGTGCGATTAATGAAAGGGAATTTCTGATTTAATTGACATCTTGTTGCCTATAGATAGTTAAATTAAGAAGCATATGAGAGCATAATGGGGACTAAGTATTTTTGTGTAGTAAAATTTTCTTGGTTTTGATATTTTGCTCGGGATGCGCAAAAGTTGAAGTTTGGGGGTGTGTTAAATGTTTAAAATATACAATATTTACCCATGTTTTTAATGTGATTTTGTACTTCCCGGGTATAAACATTATTAATTAGGTGATATTTCTAGTTATATTATAGTTAATTAATATTTTATGAGATATGCTTAATTTTGGAGTTTTAATGCAAAAAAAGATGAAACAAATTAAGCTTAGGGTTGGGTGGTCATAGCATTGTACCCCACCCATTGTTGGCTACAATTTTTTGTGTTGGCAAAGCTCGACGAGGATGGCTATTTATAGCTTTGGTGCCATTGTCGAGGAGTTGGAAACTTCATCGGACATCATAATCAATTTCTCCACATCGAGTTGTGGAATCCTTTCTTGAATTCTTGTATCTCCTCTTCTATATAAAGGGGTGGCTATTTATTGCTTGGCATATCTCAACTCTTGGCTTAGGAGTTTAGTTGAAGAAATAGTTCTAGTCTTTGTAATTATTTTCCTTTCATAATGAAAACTAGTTTCTTCTTCATCGTGTTTTCTATTTTTATTATAGAGTAATCTTTTATTTCGTTCTAGAAAAGAATGGAACTTAAAGTTATATAATTGAATTCATTTCAAGTTCTTACTATTTTATTCCATTTGATTGTTTGAATTATCATGTTTTTAATGCTAAGAATAGATTGATCGCCTATTTCTTAGATCATGAGGTTTAATTAGATTTTGGGATATATTAATTAGATTAGTCATTGATAATTCATCATACAACGAGTCTTTTGATTTGTTCGTCGTTGTGGTCGGAAGATACACTACACCATATGTGATTGTAAGGTAAATCTTATTGCGTTATTTTGTTAATTAATCAATTATCACCGGGAGGTAGAAATTGAGGCAAAATAATAGAAGCATGAAGGAGTGGGAGCCACCATGTTATATAATTATTCTAGATCAACAATCTGAGGGAATAGAAGATAAGAGAAGGATGTGATGAAGATTAATTTCATGTTAAGGGAAATTTGACTCTAGAACGAGTTTTATCATTTTAACTTCTCCTTTAATTTAAAGTTATTACTTAGCTTTATTGAAGGAGATTGTTTCTGTTTTGTTTTTAATTTAATTTTCTTTAATTAATTTGAGGTAGTATCATTTCTCTATGGGACGATATTCAAATTTATCATTATATTACTTGTTTCAACCGTGTATACTTGCACATTATTGAAATTATATAAACAGCGATGGTAGGTACAAACTAGTAGCCGGTTGCGAGATGGTCACGGTCGTACCAATAGTGTGGCCGTAGGCGAGGCGGACAGTCGCCGGCCGCAAGCCAAAGTGGTGGTGACCGTAAAGGTGGAAAAAAGTAAAAACGGGATAAAATCTCAAAACCTATATGGGTAGCTAGCGTTGAGTGGACGGCTCAGATTTAGCCACGTGGCACAATCGGGTGTCCAACAACTCAGTGGCCTAGTGGGGTCCACTTAAGGGTATATGCAATATACTTATGGACGGAAAGCTTAGATCAAGGCCATCTAATTTAAGAAAAAATGTATATATATATATATATATATATATATATATGTTCCTTTAAATAATTTAATGTATTTTGTGTTAAAATTAATCATATTTAACTTTAGAAGGGCACCCATGGGAAAATAGCATTTTCTCTTTATCTCATCTCAATAGATAAGAAAAAAGGTGATGTTTTTACTTTTTCCATGTGGGAGAGTACACGGGTGACCAACTTAAAAGTAATTTTATTATTTTGTGTTCTCACTTTGGTGTAATCATGCATAATTTGTACACAAATAATAATATGAAATATATTAGATATAACTACTTTTAGTTTAGGTAGACTGTTTTAAAATATTCATGTCATCTACATTATTTTAATGCCAACCAAATGGACCATAATATGATATTTTTTATTGAATTTTAATATTTTATATTACCATTCTATTTTAAATTTTGAAAAAGAAATATTTTTATTAAAATTTACTAACATACTTAATTATATATTATTAATTTATATATGATATAAATTTGCAAATTTAAAATGTATCCCACGCATTGCGTGTTGGCTGGTACATATATGTGGTTGTGGATATCGGGCTTTCTTTCAAAGGAAAAATTAAGGTGGTTTACATCTTATATAGTTTATATAGGCTACACATCTAACTCGAACTTTTTTAGTGGTTCCCATATATGAGATTTATATTTATATATATAGAAAGTAGAGTACATAAGTATGAAGTTTATAAAATATTACCTTTTTTTTATATCAATATGACCTACTTGTTAAAGTCTCTTCTTGCAAAAGTTATGAATTGTGGCTGCTTCTGCGTTTGTTTGAGCACCTTGTATTTGTGTGTATGTGTGTGTGTGTGTGCAATATTGTTTTTGTAGGCTTTGATTTTGAAAAGGAGGAATTGGTGTCAATATTTCTTGTAAAATCTTTGCCTCTTAAATCTTGCTAATTTTCGTGCACACGAGTTTCTGCTTCTGGAGATGTTAGAAGACAAATCCCACCCTGGGCCTTATCAATTGGAGCAATAGATCATATTTGTGTAGGCGCCTAGTCCTTGGTTTAGCTTGTATAAAACTCAAATTGAATTTTATGGATAAACAAAACATCAAGGAAAAGTAATAAATTTCATATTAAATTATCAAAAATTAAAATTTAAATCTGAAGGATATACCTAAATCTATAAGATCAAATTAAATCCTTCCACCTTGAGGATTTGACCTTCCAAATTGCACCGTGAAATTTTGAAGAGACATGGTTTTTCTTTTGTGGATGATGAGAGACCAGAAAAAAAGTCGTATGTCTAATTTGGAGATCATAACCACTTATGTTCACTCAAATATTTCTTTAGTTTAGCCCATTGTAAATTAAAACTAAAAAAATGAGCATCTACACATAATATTCTCCTCTACTTATATTATATGTTCATAGCCCAATGTCTTTAACCTTATTAGATTAATTTCTTTTGGACTAATCCTTAATAATAAAATACAAAATAAATAAATAAATGATATAATATATATTGTGTGTGTGTGTGTGTATATATATACATATATATATCAAAGAGAATAAAATATACAACATAATTACGGTCTCTAGTAGCTATAATGGAAAAGGCTCGACCAGAAATATTTTTAATTTATTATTGGTGTCTTTTGCTAGAAGGTACTCTAATCCCCCAATAATTTAATAATTGTCTAGGATATGTTAAACCTACTCTTATCAAATTTAAAGATTTTTTCGTGAGTATTATGACAATACGGATATAAATAAATATCATAATTAATTTTTAATGATCAGCCTTTTATTTTAAGAGTTTAATTTTAACTTAAATGTGCACTAAAAAAGTAAAATAAATGCAACATTTTTATTAGGGGAAGAAAATTGTCAAGGTAGAAGCCTCATTACTACAAAAATCTGCTTCATAAAGAACGATACCTTGGATTTAGAAAAACTGTTTTTTGCATTAATCAAAACATCAAACTTATTAATTAACTGTTCTACCTAATAGTAATTAAAATTTCAGTAGGCGAACTGTGCAAGACATGCCAATTAATGAAAAAAGAAAATTACTTTCTATGTTAATTTTTTTTTAATTTTAAAGAAAACAAGTGAAAGTGAAATTCTCTCAACGTCACTGTATCAAGTTGAAAATACATGTCTACAACCTTCTAGCATTTCGGCTCTTATCCATCAAACTATTTTCTTCTAATCTCCATCCTCAATCCCTATTTCTCTGGCCAGAATGGAAGGAAAAAAAATGGAAAAAATTGATCAGAAAATTATGATTACCTGGAGGAACATACCCAATGGTTCCCTTGATTGCCATTGAGCTACTTCCACCTAGGGATAGATTGCTTGAATCTTCCTTGACAAACTTAGCCAATCCAAAATCACCAGCATGTGCTACCATTTCATCATCTAGAAGGATATTGCTCAGCTTCATGTCACAATGAATGATTGAATCATGACAATGATTATGGAGATAAACCATTGCTGAACCTACACCAGTGGCCACATTTAGTCTTTGAACTAGATTCAGACGTTCTAATGCTTGCTTTATGTTGTGGAATTTATGAAGCAAAGTCTCCAAGCTAGCATTAGGAATAAATTCAAACACCAAAGCTGTCAAGCCATTGCCTTGATGGTCTATACTTGAACAGGATGTTATGATCTTCACAAGATTGCGATGCTTGATGTTTCTCAAGGCTTTGCTTTCTGCATTGAACATTTTAGCTCTCTGTGCAATTAAATGTTTAACACATTGATTGCAACTAGGGCTGCTAAACGAGCGAGCAAGACGAGCTCAACTCGACTCGAGTAGTTCGAAGTTTGTTCGAACTTGGCTTGAGATCAAATGAGTTTTTAACCTATATGCTCGAAATCGACTTGAACATTTTCATGATGTTCATGTTCGACTCAAGCTCGAATACAGTTAAAGTGTCTAATTTTGACGAGCTCGAAATCAGCTCGTTCGTGAGCTCGATTATAAAGCTTGAAACTGGCTCGATTACAAAGACAAAAATAGCTTAATTTAAAAATGTAGTCAACGTGGATTGAACCCACAACCTCCAAGTCATGATCTGTAATATATATAAATAATTATAACAAGTTACAATTAAACTTTTATATATATATATATATATATAAATAAAAAGGGAAAACTGTGCTACAGCACAGCCATCTTGGCTGTGCTTTAGTTGTGATCTGGCCATTAAATGAGCATCCAATGACTCATCGCCGCTCAATGAATTTTGGATATCGCCGCCTCTCTTGATCTCCGACGACTCATCGCCGCCACTACTGCCGCCTGCAACACTGACCCCAACCCCTCGGTCCCCCTCTCCGCTTTTGACCTCCGCCTTCTCGTCGACGGCCTCCACTCCCGCTCCGTTGTCATCAAGTCTCGGGTCTGTTCCTGCATCCTCTCCCACCTCCCTGCCTTCTCCGCCGCCACCCACTCCTTCTCCACCACCGACGCCGTCACCACCAATGTCGACACCCTCCTCAACCTCCTCTTCCCCAGCAGCGACGGCAAGATCCGGGTGATCGTTGACAAGATCCGGCAGAAGGAGGTGCTCCAGTGCATGCAAGCGGTGGCGGATCTGGTCTGGTGGGGGATGGATCTTGGTTGTGTGTTGAATTTTATGGTAGTTTTGATGCATCTCAAAGTTGGTTCCTCGGCAATTTGGCATCTTTGTGACGGATTCGATTATTGGTGATAGTGATGTTGATTTGTGTGTTGGAATTTTAGTTTTTTCAGTCTGAAGAACAGCGATTGAAGTACATGGAATTTGTTAATGCGGCGGCCGCCCGAGCGCTGGCCTTGGTGGCGGCGATCTATATCTTCGCCAAGGAGAACTCCGGCCCGCTCACGTCCGACCTTTAGACTGTGGAAGGCGCTGTTAAGAACGTCGTCGGCCCTGTCTATGACATGTTCCACGGTGTTCCTATTAAGATTGTCAAATTCGCCGATCAGAAGGTTTTTCTTGTTTGTTCATTTGTTTCTTGCTATGAATTGTTGTCGTGATGAGAACTTGAGTAATGCTACCTTTGAATTGCTAAATTTTGCTGCTCAGAAGGTGGCTTAGTATTATTTTAACTGTTCTTTCTGAAGTGCTTATGTAGTTGTTTGTGCTTTACTTTTATGACAATTGTTATTCTGATGTGTCTATGTAGATGTTTGTGCTGCTTCATACTATTACTTGGTTATATGCCACTCTTATTATTATGTTTGTTGATCATAATTGTTTTCTTTGTTTCATGCCAGCTGTTGTTTTTGTTTAAATATACTACTGTTTATTTTATCTGCTATTTCTTGTTGAGAAGATCAAATTTTTCTTCTTCAATATACCGATTCTCTTCTTTATTTTCATGATATTATTGCTTAGTTCCTAGATTGTTTTAGTTGCTAATTCTTGGTGGATATGTTTGTTCTTTCACCTCAATATGCATCTGACGACTGAGCTGGGGTACATGTTTATCTTTGTATAGGTGGAAGGGCTGGTTGATGAAGTGAAACGCCATGTACCTCCAAGGGACATGCCTGGCAATTCAGGTCCCATTAGCCGCTCTTGTGGATTCAATAATGGGACATGCCCCACATTTGATGGATTACCTTGGAGCTGTGGCTATCATGGTTGGATTTGTTGACATCTTTGTTCCTTCTAGTTTTTAAATTGGTAGTGATGGAACTGATTCAGTTTAAGTAACCATCTAGTGACAATCGCAAAGGTACTTCTGAGTATTCATATTGATGACTCAAGGCAATATGAGCAGTTCTTCTGAGCATCATATACGATTTTGAATCTCACCATATGTCATTAGCAGCAAGTTTATCTGCTTTAGCATGGATGAACTGAAATGTGGAAGTGTTGCAACCTTTTCCTGGTCTTTTCCCCCCAAGCCATTTTTTCCTGGTTTTGTTAAATGGTACTAATCTTTTATTTCTCTTGAACAGGACGTACGTAAGATTAATGTTGCTAAGGAAGGCGGAGGTGCAAACTCAGTTGACAAAACAGGAGCAGGGCCCAGAGATCACATATTTTGCTAAAAACAGATGTAGTTCTAATGCTAGAATAAGAAAAAGGTTGTCTAGTTGACTTTGCTAAAAACAATCTGTTTTGTTTTGCATTTTTTATGTACCAGGCATGATGTCTACAGAAATTAAAAAATGTAGTATTTGTGCAATTGCATTTGCTTGATGGAAAATAAACATTTACTAACATAACTTTCATTGTAAAAAAATTTGATATTGATCCACAAAAAGAAAATATTAATCCAAGCGTGGAAAGAATATATGCTTTGAAGTAGAGTGTCCTTAAATGTCTGCACTTTCTCAATGGGGGACTCTATTTTCTTGACAACAGTACGAAATTAAATCAATATCCACATTTAGCTCTACTTTCCTTACAGCAACTTGCTGAAAAAAATACATGCAGCCATTCTGAAGTACCAAATGGTCGCCCGCACGCTTCACATCCTCCAAATCCAAGCCCTTCAAAACTCCCAATTCAATCACACGAGAATTTGCCTGCTTCTCAAAAATCGAAACTTGCTGAAGAGCTTTGCATAGACCTTGATAGTTGAAACTTTCCACTACAACCACCAAAAAGGACAGAATAAGTGGTCTGCTTAAAATGTGGGTTCATACATCTTTCTGAACTCAAATATCTCAGATGAGTAATTATCTATCCATTTTCTGTAAAGGTTACCGGTATCATCTGGATCTAGAAATTTATGCATTTCCCAGTTCCGGTGCTCAGCACAAACTGAAATGTTCACAGATTTCAGCAAACAAAAATCACAAGGAGCAACGCAGGTTTTAATGAGTGTTGCATATGACTCACTTCAAATAACAATCAAAAACTTTTGCTCTTCACCCTATACCCCGACATGTTAATAAAAATCAGATACACAAACCCAAGCTGTTGTGTCAACAAGAACAAATTTCCAATTACAAAACCCATAAACTTGCATGAACATTTGTCTCTCCAGCGAGGCCAATGAGTTTGGCAAAACCTGCCTGCCGAATGAAGTAATAGACAGTCATTGAAGTTGTCGTCAAGCATGTTGTGTTATACATCATGAATGACAGTGCTAAAAATAAAAAGATGGTGCCAATGGAAACGAAAGCCATAATCACAAACGTCTACAGCTAAGCAATCGAAAACGACCAAATACTTTTCAAAGTTTCATCTTCCTAATCCAAACACTTTACAAACTTTTCAAAATTTCTATGTTACGCACAACCATTCTCACCAACAAACAAACAAAAAAAACACCAAATATGAAACTCAAAAAGGATTTCTATGTTATGCTCCAACAACTATAGATCAAAAGCTAGAACCTCTAAAAAACTCACAATCCCATCAAAAAGGGGAAACGAACAGCCAACCTGATTGACGACTTTCTGACAGTCTCCTCCAGGAGCCCCTCTTTGGCGGGGCCGGCCTCACGATCATCTGCCGCCCGCGCTGTTGGGAAGAAGTGCACCAGCGCCACCGCCACCGCCACGGCTCGGGTGTGGGGGTGGCGGCAGTGCTAGTAGTTCAAGTTCTGGGGGACAAGGCAGGGCGGGGTGTCGGTGCCAGGGGTGAGGCGGGACGGGGCGGTGGTGCTGGTAGTTCGTGTTCCGGGACGAGTCGGGGTGGGGTGTCGGTGCTGGGGGTGAGGCGGGACGAGGCGTCGGTGTCGGAGGTGAGGCCGGGCTAATTTTGAATAGGAAAAATTAGAGACGAGGGTGATAAATTTTTTTTGATCGTTGGATGAATTTGGAACGGTCGGATCAAAAGTGCAGCACAGCCAAGATGGCTGTGCTGCAGCACATATTTCTTTTATCCTATATACATATATTACTAACTAATTTGCACCAAAAGGTAATTTGATCTTAAATTATCATAGAAACCCTAATTAATGATTGTATTAGAAATAAGAGATAGTGGGTATCCACTGAGTATCCACTATCAACGTGTATAGATTAGCAAATGAGAGATAGTGGGTGCGTCCCGTGAAGAGTGTCATATATGTCAAAACCAGAGATGACAGCAGTTGGGAACAAAACTAGTCAGTGAGAAAGAGAGATCGTCAAACTCACTCCACCACTAGCTATCCCTTTTAACCACAACCATAAGGTTAAAATATGAAAGTTGAAAAAAAATTGGTTTTTTACCTACCTGAATAATATATAGATATTAATATTACGTTGTATTTGTTTTAAATAAATAATATATATATATATATATATATATATATGTAAAGAGTATCTTAGCTAAAGGCAGATAATATTTCTATCTCAAACTTTAATCCGGATCGTTCAATAACAATGACGACCAAAATTTAATAAAAATAAATAAAAAATAACAAATAGAACACCCCCACCACCACAATTATTTAGTACGTAATTAATAATAATATTTATTAATGATTTTAAGTGTATTTTGAGTAGACAAGTGATATTATGTATATTATTATATTATTTTATCGAATCGAGTTCGAGTCGAGCTACGAGTCAATTTCAAGTTATAATCGAGTATAGTCAAGTCGAACACTGCCTTGCTCAAACTGTTCTTATAGGATTCGAGTTCAAACTCAAGGATTTAAATGTGGAGTTTCAAGTAGAATCAAGCCGAGCAGAATGTCAAATGCCCACAAGCTGGCTCACTTAATTAGCAGCCCTAATTGCAACAATAGTTCCTTCTCGTCCAAGTGCTCCTTTGTAGACTAAACCATAACTTCTCTTGCCTACCAAACTCTCGGATGAGAAGCCATTAGTTGCCTTCATCAAATTCTGGTACGTGACTTTTGGATATTTCTCACCAAGAATGGGTGTAGAGGATTGCTCCTTCCTTAATTTTCTTCTCCAATAACATACACCCGTAAAGCACAAGAGGGAAATGAGGATGAATGAGCAGCAGAGCAATGAGATTATCACATGCAAAAGTTTGGACCTCTTTTTCTCATGAATTTCTGTTGAACATGCTTGTAAATGAAGAAGAATAGGGATGAATGAGCAGCAGAGCAATGAGATTATCACATGCAAAAGTATGGACCTCTTTTTCTTATGAATTTCTGCTGAACATGCTTGTAAATGAAGAAGAATAGAACCACCACATAGCAATTTATTGCCCCTTAAGTCTACTCCACTTTCATTTTGAAAGACTCCCTTATCAGGAACAACTCCCTCAAAGTTATTGAATGACAAGTTAACGATTTCAGTTCCCCGACAAAGTCTGGAATGGGACTAGAATGATTGTTTTGTGAAAGGTTTTTTACATTTGCAAGAGACATAGGAATGCTTCCTTGGAAGAAATTGCCTTGTAGATAGAGGCTCTCCAAGCTCGTACAACATCCTAAAGAGCTAGGAATCTAGCCTGTTATAATATTATTGCCAAGAAAAATAATCCCTAAATTCTTTAAATTTGAAACTTTTGAGGGTAGCGTTCCACTTAGCAAATTGTCAGAGAGAACTAAAAAATTGACAAAGAAGAAACTGTGAAAAGCTCTTTTGGTATGCTACCATTAAGTTTGTTCCCTAATATTTGTAAAATATCTAATGGTAGTGTACCCTTTAGCAAATTGTTAGAGATATCTAAACAAATTGATAAAGAAGTACTTGTGAAAAGCTCTTTTGGTATGCTACCATTAAGTTTGTTCCCGGATATTTGCAATCTAATCAGTTTGTTGCACTTTCCTATACTGGATGGTATGCTACACTCTAAATTGTTATCAGCTGGGTACAATTCAAGCAAGTAGTTTCCATTGCAAATGGAATGTGGAATTTTTCCATAAAGATTATTCCCAGATAAGCCAAGCGGTCTCAGTTCAGAAAGAGTATCCCAATACTTGGTGAAATATTACCTGTCAAAGAGTTATTTTGTTACAGAGGTCTTGTAAACCCACCAAATTGCTAATATTTGTGGGCAGGTCGCCATAAAATCTGTTTGCTGACAATTCCAGCCGTACTAATTTAAAAGAAAGATTGGATATGAATGATAAGTATTGATATAAACTTAAGTAAACTAACGGAGAGCAATTTGCCAAAGAATCCTGCAAATTTAAATGGTCATCATTTCTAAGGTGATTCTTCCCTAGCCCCAAGTTTGTGAGATATCTCCAGGTCCCCATATTTGGGGGGACTATGCCACTTAACCTATTTGTACTGACGTATAACATTTGAAGGCGCGAGGCATTGGATAGAGAAGCTGGAACAGAGCTTACAAGGCGGTTGTTCGATGCGAGAAAAGTTTCATGATTAGGCAGAGTGAGTCACATGTTCATGGGAAGGTTTCCATGGAGTTGTTTATTGCTGAGAGAAATAGTTGTCAAAGAGGAATTGTTATAAACAGAAATGGGTATTGTTCCGGATACACTGTTGAACGATAGATAGAGGACTTCTAAACCTTTCATTTTTCCCAGCGTACGGGGAATTTGACCAGTTAGGTTGTTATATGCAAGACTTAGATATCGAAGAGTGGAGAGGTACCAATGGAGGGTGGTATAGTTCCCTAAAAACTATTGAAGCTGAGATTCATGACAAGAAGCTTTGGGAAGGTGGTGAGTTGGGCATCAATTGGACTCTCTAGCAGCTGGTTGCGATTTAGATTCAGAACCATCAGATTTGAACAATGGGATATGTTGATGGGAATCTGACGTGCGAGTGAGTTGTAACTCAGGTGTAAATCCTCAAGCCTGTGGAGGAGACCAATCTGGGGAGGAATTTGGCCATGGAACTTGTTGTGATTCAAGTTGATCCCTCTTAGGAAGCTAAGGTTCCCAAGATAAGGAGTGATGGTCCCTTCCAAGCCAAGACCACGCAGGTCAATGAGCCTCACTCTTTGGTGCCGAAGTCCACAGGGATTCCTTCCCAATTGCAGAAATCGGTGGTGTCATTCCATGAGGTTAGAACATGGTACGAGCTGCTACTGCTGTTACCGATTGCAGCCTTGAATTGCAGTAGTGCAGGCCTGTCAGTGACATTGCTCAAGAATAATGCCTCTGAAGACAATGAATTGAAAGTGGAGAACAAGAAAAGAAGGAAGAAAGCATATTGAATAACGTCCATAATTATTTGCATTGCTTCAAGTGAAGATGTATAATACTGATGTAGGCTACAGTCATGTATATATACAGAAGTTATCATGAATAGAGTAAGATGTGTAAGACGGTTGAAGTAACATTCTCTTGTGAAGGTCATGTAACGTATTGGCAATGAAAACCTTCCCTTTCTATAAGGTTGCATTATTATGTCTCTTTGTTGAGGTTGCTCATACGTTTTTGTATTCCACGAAGTGTGACACAGAGAAAAAGACTGAACGATTATGATATATGTATAAGGTTGCTCATATATAAAAACTAGGCTGGGATTAAAACTATGGAAAGCAAACAATTAAAATACAATAAAAATTAAAAAAATACAAGAAAAATACCTCATGTAGAAAGTCACAGGTTCTAATCTCAATTCTGTATATTTTGATGTCGAAAGTCAGGTTTTAGAGATTGACAATGATAGTTCTTTTCTAAGTGAACTGATTAACCTTAATTTCTTAATAATAATAATAATAATAATAACTTTTACCTTAGAAGTTCACGGGATAGAAACCCAGCTTACCTTAACTTCTACCTTTATACTAATAATAGTCTATTTAATTATCTTGAAAAAACATAATCAAAAATTTAAATATTTATAATTATCATTTTAATCAAATAGGATATATTTTTAAAGTCAATCATAGTTCATATCTAATATATTAAATTATTACAAAATTTTCTCATTATGTAATGAAAATTTATGTATAAAATTAAAATTTATCGAATATAGTTTGTGCATGACATGGCATCTTACCTACTATTGTTTAATGTGGCGAAAGGGTATAAATAATCAATTTTAATAAGCACCAGAGTTATTTTTTATTGTTCCAGTAGGTGTAAGCCATCTTTATTTTTTTATTTTCTCATAATTCACTTTAAAAATTTTGCTGTCAAGGAATTGTCTCATAGGATGCGCATGCGGATGCCGAAGTCGAGTAGTTTTTTGGACACATCTAATTCAAGGTAAAATCTTTAGTTTGACAGTGTTGGAAATAGCCAAACATGAAGTCAAGCAAATGCAGGATGCCTTAAGAGAATCAAGAATGTCTTGTAGGCTTGGCCGCTTTAAGAAGTTCAAAAATGAAGCCTTACCACAAAATTTGGCAGGAGTCCAACGGCATTCTATTGTTCCTGATGAATTCTAAGAAACAGTGGAGGCTAAGTTCAAAGAAACAAGTTACATGGTCATCCTGTGTCACCAACCAACCAATGACTTTTTCGGTTCCACCCCTTAAATTTTTACATAAAAATCTCAATCGACTTGTACATAGTCTTGGTTTCTCATAATAACACTTGGTTGCATCCGGGAGGAGAAATTTCTGCACTTGTTGGGAGAAGATGATCATGGAAGAGAAGAAAGATGAGGAACATTGTGAAACAAAATAAGGAGGTCTCCCCTCAACTTGTCAAGGGAAATTTGTCACGACAATATGCATGAAACCATGACAAAATGTCGAGGGTCATGGCTCCCGTGACAAAGCAGTGTGGCAAAGCCATGAGAAAGTTTTGACACGGGCTTCTTATAATAAAATCTTGTGTCAATTAAATTAAACTATTTGAATTGGGATTTTGTCATGGTAAGCCATATTTGACAAAATCCATAAAATACAGCCTAATGAAGATGTAACTTATACTGGAATGATGACATACAAAATTGGAAATAAATAAAGATGAAAGAGCATAATAAATCACCAAGCACCACGCGACCAACTGTTTGTTTGTTTCATCAAATTAAGTTATTGTAACGAAGAAAGGAGCTTCGAGCTGCATGAACATCTTTGAGCACAACATTGATTGTTGGACGTTCATGGGGTGACATCATTGTGCAAGCTATTCCAACTTGAAGAATCGTCACTAAGCATTCCATTGTAGCCCCATGGTTATGAATCTCATCGGGAACGATTTTAGGATCAACTATCTCCGTAACTTGTCGAGGAAAAGCATGCTTCACATATTCATGGATGCTTAATCCTTTCAGTGAAACCTCATCAGTTGGCCTCTTTCCGATAAACAACTCAAGCAGAACAACTCCGTAACTATACACATCTCCCCTTGTGGATATCTCGCCTCCTACACCATACTCTGCAAGTTAACCATCTATTATTAATTAATACCAATTAACAAGATGGAAGGGAAAAAGAAAAAATAAAAGTATGGATTAGAAGAAATATGATTACCTGGAGGAACATACCCAATGGTTCCCTTGATTGCCATTGAGCTACTTCCACCTTGGGATGGATTATTTGGACCCACATTGACAAACTTAGCCAATCCAAAATCACCAACATGTGCTACCATTTCATCGTCAAGAAGAATATTGCTTGGCTTCAAGTCACAATGAATGATTGAATCATGGCACTGATTATGAAGATAATCCAGTGCTGAAGCGACATCAATGGCCACATTTAGTCTTCGAACTAAATTCAGATGTTCTAATGTTTGCTCTGGGTTGTGTGATTTATATAGCCAAGACTCCAAGCTCCCATTAGGAATAAACTCAAACACCAAAGCTTTAAAGTCATTGCCTCGATGGTCTATACTTGAACATGATGTTATGATCTTCACAAGATTGCGATGCTTGATGTTTCTCAAGGCTTTGCATTCTGCATTGAATGTTTTAGCTGCTCCATGCAATTGAAGGTTTAACACCTTGATTGCAACAATGGTTCCTTCTTGTTCGAGTGCTCCTTTATACACTGTCCCATATCTTCCCGCACCTACCAAACTCTCAGATGAGAATCCATTAGTTGCCTTGATCAAATTCTGGTATGTGACTTTTGGATATTTCTCACCAAGAATGGGTGTAGAGGGTTGCTCCTTCCTTAATTTTCTTCTCCAATAACATACACCCGTAAAGCACAAGAGGGAGATGAGGACGAATGAGCAGCAGAGCAATGGGATTATCACATGCAAAACTTTGGACCTCTTTTTCTCATGGATTTCTGTTGAACATGCTTGTAAATGAAGAAGAATAGGACCACCACATAGCAATTTATTGCCCCTTAAGTCTACTCCACTTTCATTTTGAAAGACTCCCTTATCAGGAACATTTCCCCTGAGGTTATTGAATGACAAGTTAAGGAACTCCAACGATTTCAGTTCCCCGAGAAAGCTTGGAATGGGACCAGAAAGATTGTTTTGTGAAAGGTCTATTTCTTGAAGGTTTTTTACATTCGCAAGAGACACAGGAATGCTTCCTTGGAAGAAATTACCTTGTAGATAGAGACTCTCCAAGCTCGTACAAGATCCTAAAGAGCTAGGAATCTCGCCTGTCAATCTATTGTTGCTAACAGAAAGAACCCCCAAATTCTTCAAATTTGAAATTTCTATGGGTAATGTTCCATTTAGAAAATTGTGAGAAATATCTAGAAAAATGGACAAGGAAGAAATTGTGAAAAGCCCTTTGGGTATGCTACCGTTAAGGTTGTTTCCTGATATTTGCAATGTAAGTAGTTTGTTGCATTTCCCTATACTAGATGGTATTTGACCCTCTAACCTGTTCTTAGCTAGGTACAAATCAAGAAAGTTGCTTTCATTGCAAATGGAAGGTGGAAGTTATCCTTGAAGATTATTCACAGAAAAGCTAAGCGATACCAGTTGAGAAAGCATCCCAATACTTGGTGGAATATTACCTGTCAAAAAGTTCTTTTGTTTACTGAGAACTTGTAATCCCACCAAAATTGCCATAGAATATGTTTGTTGACAATTCCAGTGCTACTAATTTAGAAGATAGATCTCGTGAAAGAGCTTTGATATAAACACAGGGAAGCTAACTGAGTGCAATTTGGCAAAGAATCCAGAAAATTTAAATGGTCACCATTTCTAAGGTGATTATCCCCTAGCCCCAATTTTATGAGATATCTCTCACGCTCCCTATATTTGGGGGACTGTACCACTGAACCTGTTTTCACTTATATATAACGTTTGAAGAGTGTTTAGGCTCTGATCTCGCTTGACTTCAATTTTTTTAAAAATGAACAGTACATATACCTTAAATGGTAAAAGATCATGGGTTCCAAACCTAGCTAACCTTAACTTCTATCTTCCTAATAATCAGATTTGTTTAATCATTCTTAAAAAAATATAATAAAAAAATTAAATATTATAATTTTCTATTTCATTCAAATAAGATATATCTTTAAAGCCAATCACATTTTATATTTAAGATATTAAATTATTATAATATATCTCATTATTTAATAAAGATTTATATATAAAAATAAATTTTATTTAATATAGGTCACACATGATATGACATTTTGCCTAGAATTATTTAACAAGGTAAGGGGGTATAAGGAATCAATTTTATGAAGTATAAAAGTTTTTTCATTTTTCATTATTCTTTTTATTTTCTCATATTTCACTTTAAAAATTTTGTGGTGAAGAAATTTTCTGGGGTCATTTAGAAGAACTCTTATTGTAGCTTAGCATAAAATACACAAAATATATATATATAATTGAATGATTTTTACAGGCACAAGGGGCTGGGACCTGCCCGGTCACGCAGCCCTGACTTGAACCGTGTTTTAAGTGGGGCCCCATAGATGCCTTGCCGGAAGGAAGATGGAGATGGCATCTCTTCAACTTCAGGACAATTGAAAAAATTGGAATCAGTAATTTAAATAGGAGTTCCATTTTGCAAATTATGAGAAATATCTAAAAAAAATTACAGGGAAAAATTGTGAAAAGCTCTTTTGGTATGCTACCACTATCGTTCATTGATATTTGCAATGCAAGCAGTTTGTCACACTCCCTATACTGGATGGTATGCCACCTTCTAAATTGTTATCAGCTAGGAACAGTCGAAGCAACTTGCTTCCTTTGCAAATGAAAGGTGGAATTATTCCATGAAGAATATTTGTAGATAAACCGAGTATTTTCAGCTGAGAGATATCTGTGGGCAGTTCACCGTAGAATTTATTATCTGATAATTCCAGCCAACTTAATTTTGAAGAAGGATTAGATATGAATGACGCATGACCCCTGAACGAGTTTTGATATAAATCCTGGTAATGTAATTGGGAGCAATTTGCCAACGAATTCAGAAAACTCAAATTGTCTTCATCTCCAAGATGATTAGTACCTAGGCCCTAGTCTGTGAGATATCTCAAGCTCCCCATATTTGAAGGGAAGCATTGGACAAATAACTGGAATAGAGCCTACAAGGCGGTTGTTTGATGCCACAAAAAATTCAAGATTAGGCAAAGCCAGTCCCATGTTCATGGGAAGGTATCCCTAGAGTTGATTTTGGATAAGAGAAATGACCTCCAAGAATGAAAGGTTGTAAATACAAAGGGGTATTTTTCCAAAGAGAGAGTTTATTGATAGGGCAATCGTTGGAGATATTTCCTCTCATGAGAAAGTGTTCAATCTTATGAGAAGTCATGAAGACATGAAAATAATCTAAGAAGTACGAGGAATTTGATGGGAATTTGTAGAATACGAGAAGTGACTCATTGGTGAGGATTCTAATGCTCAGGAAGTAGTGTTTGGAGTTGGATTTTCATTTCCAAATGGTTTTTCATATATCTAGTTTATAAATATGTGATTAGACATATGTATAGGGTGTGCTTTTTCCTTTAGGGAAGTTTCATAGGGTGTTCTCCTTTAGGAGAGACATGAGAGGTTGTAGATCTAGAGAGGGTCACCATTGGTATTGCATGTAGGAGAAGAAAGAGAAGTTATTCGTTGTAAGGAGAAGACATGACTTTGGGTTCTTCGACAAGATCAACAGTGGTTAATTTCTTTTCTTTTTCTATTTTTTATCTATGGTTTGTAATTTGAAGTAGTGTTATTCATTTGGGTAGAGTTTTCTACATGTATTAGGTGTCCACATATATTGGGAAGTGGTTTCACTCATTGAGGATTATTTTTACTCATCTCATATCTTTGGTTGTGGTTTTCTTTCAATTGAAAATTTTCCACTTTAGATTTGTATGTCATCTATCTTTTATCATTTATTGATTTGCCTTGTAAAAAAACACAACATGGAGTTTAGGGATTTTTTGTGTTAAAATCCTAACAAGTGGCATTAGAGCTTTGGTTCGTGGAGCTGTGGTTCATGGCCTGTGGAGGTTCACGTGTTTCTTTTCAAGATAACTATTAGACGGTGCTAGCAAATGTGTTTCTTCTATATGAGTATGGGAAATGTGCTAGAAGTTCCACTTAGAGGAGATAGAGAACATTGCACATGAGTCGGGAGGGAGATTTGTTGAAATATTTCCCTCTTCATGTGTCGGTGGCTGACAGGCAGTCGGCAATGGTGCAATCACATGAAAAATCATGAAGACGTGAAGATAATCGAAGAGGTACGAGGAATTCGATGAGAATTTGTTGAAAGAAGAGATTCATTGGTGAGGATTCCAATGCTTAGGAAGTAGAGTTTGAAGTTGGTTCTTCATTTCCAAGTGGTTTTCTATATCTTTGGTTTATAAATATATGATTAGGCATATGTATTGGGTGTGCTTTTCCTTTGGGGAAGTTCCATAAGATGTTCTTCTTTAGGAGAGACATGAGAGGTTGCAGATCTAGGCAGGGTCACCATTAGTAGTGCATGTGGGAGAAGAAAGAGAAATTATTTGTTGTGAGGAGAAGACATGACTTTGGGTTCTTCAACAAGATCAACAGTGGTTAATTTCTTTTCTTTCTCTACCTTTTGTTTATGGTTTGTAATTTAGAGTAGTTTTACTCATTTGGGTAGAGTTTTCTACATGTATTGGGTGGAGTTTTCCACATGTATTAGGGAGTGGTTTCACTCATTAAGGAGTAGTTTTATTCATCTCATATCTTTGGTTGTGGTTTCTTTCAATTGGAAAGTTTCCACTGTAGGTTTGTATGTCATCTATCTTTTATCATTTATTAGTTTGCCTTGTCAAAACACACAACATGGAGTTTTAGGGATTTTTTGTGTTAAAATCCGAACAACAATGACTTTTAAACTTCTCACTCTTCTGTGGCTGTGGGGGATTTGGCCAGTTAGGGTGTTAGCTGAACGGTCTAGATACCAAAGAGTTGAGAGGTTACCAATGGAAGATGGTATAGTCCCATGAAAACTATTGAAGCTGAGATTCATCAGCATAAGCTTTGGAAATTTTGTGAGTTGAGCATGAATTGGTCCCTCTAGCAGATGGTTGCTACCAAGATTAAGAACCCTCAGATTTGTACATTGGGATATGTTGATGGGAATCTGACCTGTGAGTGAGTTATAACTGAGATTTAAATGCTCAAGCCTATTGAGGGGACCAAGCACGGGAGAAATTTGGCCATGGAGCTTGTTGTGCTCCAAGTTGATCCATCAAACACAAGTTAGTAAAAAATAATTTTCAATCATAGGTTAATAAAATTAATTTCCATTGATTCTAAGATAGAGCTACTCCGTATTTTATGGCCCGTAGGCTCTCTTTCATGCCCGCAGGCTCTCATTCATGAGTCCAAAGTGGCTCGCTACCTTAGATTACTATTTTCATTATACTGCTCACTGGCCTCACATGGGTAATCATATTGGTTCACTAAACCCATATAGTATTTATATTAACGGCCCACCAGCAACACATCATCAAGCACAACGCACAACAACAGAAAAGTCAACATCCCCATGAGTCATTTTCGATCCTTGAGTCTCTTTACACAAACCGGCAATAACAAATTATACAGAAAATATATGTCATCACTCATCTGGAAATAATTATAAAAAACAATTCCTAACTAACAAATAGATTACTTATCATCTACGAAAAACTACAACATAAAAACAGAACCTCTCCACACCCACGTCATCATACCAAAATATAAACAATATGGCCTAATCATATTCACTAGAATATACATGAACATGAGCCAGAGATACTCGACGGTAACATGCCGGTACTATGACCAATAAGGCCCCAACCATAATCACCACAATATCCCGGATACACCCAACGGGAAGTCACACCATATTTACCACAATATTGTATGACCCGGATGATTCTCACATCTTCCTTCACCCTCCAAACTCTGTAACGAGAATCTATCGGTCGCCTTCATCAAATTCTGGTATGAGACTTTTGGATGATTCTCACCAAGAACAGGAGTAGCGGGTTGTTCCTTCCTCGATTTCCTTTTCCGGTAATGAACACCCAGAATTCACAAGAGGGAGATGAGTATAAATGAGCAGCAGAGCAGTGGGAATATCACACGCAAAGCTTTGGGCCTCTTTTTCCCATACACTTCTGTTTAACATGCTTGTAAATGAAGAACGAGAGGACCGCCACAAAGCAATTTGTTCCCCTTTTAGTCTACTCCACTTGCATTTTGAAAGACTCCCTTGTAAGGAACAACTCCCTTGAAATTATTCAATGACAAGTTAAGGAACTAAAAAGATTGTTTTGCGAAAGATCTATTTATCGAAGGTTTTTATGTTCTCAAGGGTCACAGGAATGCTTCCATGGAAGAAATTACATTACAGATAGATACCCTCCATGCTTGTGCAAGATCCTAGTGATCATAATGAACCCCCAAATTCTTTAAATTTGAAACTACTTTGGGTAGTGTTCCATTTAGCAAATTGTTATGTTGTTATATAATAAAGATGTGTGACAATTGTTTCACTCTCATCAAAAGTTGTACACATGTTCCCTTATTATATATTAAAGATAGATAGATACAACCTAATGAATACATTTGTAATTAGCGCAACAAATTTAACAATTGGAAATTAATAAAGACGAGAAAATATATATAATAAATCACTCAGCACAAGACGATCAAATGTTGGTTTAATCAGAATAACATATTCTATCGAAGAAAAGAGGTTCGAACCGCATGAACATCATTGAGCACAGCTTTGATTGTTGGACGTTCATGGGGTAACATCATTGTGCAAGCTATTCCAACTTGAAGAATCGTCACTAAGCAGTCCCTTGTAGCCCCATGGTTGTGAACCTCACCTGGAAAGATTTTAGGATCAACTATATCTGCAACTTGCCGAGGAAAAGCATGCTTCACATATTCATGGATGCTTAATCCTTTTAGTGAAACCTCATCAGTTGGCCTCTTTCCGATAAACAACTCAAGTAGAACAACTCCGTAACTATACACATCTCCTCTTGTGGATATCTCGCCTCCTATACCATACTCTGCAAGTTAACCATCTTACTGTTAATGCCAATCAACAAGTTGGAAGGGAAATAGAAAAAATAAAAAGTCTTGATTAGAATAAATATTATTACCTGGAGGAACATACCCAATGGTTCCCTTGATTGCCATTGAGCTACTTCCACCTTGGGATGGATTGCTTGAATCTATATTGACAAACTTGGCCAATCCAAAATCACCAACACGGGCTACCATTTCATTGTCAAGAAGAATATTGCTTGGCTTCAAGTCACAATGAATGATTGAATCATGGCACTGATTATGAAGATAATCCAGTGCTGAAGCTACATCAATGGCCACATTTAGTCTTTGAACTAAATTCAGATGTTCTAATGGTTGTTCTGGGCTGTGTGATTTATATAGCCAAAACTCCAAGCTCCCATTAGGAATAAACTCAAACACCAATGCTTTAAAGTCATTGCCTCGATTGTCAATGCTCGAACAAGATGTAATGATCTTCACAAGATTGCGATGCTTGATGTTTCTCAAGGCTTTGCATTCTGCATTGAATGTTTTAGCTGCTCCATGCAATTGAAGGTTTAACACCTTGATTGCAACAATGGTTCCTCCTTGTTCAAGTGCTCCTTTGTAGACTGAACCATATCTTCCCACGCCTACCAAACTCTCGGATGAGAATCCATTAGTTGTCTTGATCAAATTCTGGTAGGTGACTTTTGGATATTTCTCACCAAGAATGGTTGTACAGGGTTGTCCCTTCCTAAATTTTCTTCTCCAATAACATACACCCGTAAAGCACAAGAGGGAGATGAGGATGAATGAGCAGCAAAGTAATAGGATTATCAAATGCAAAACTTTGGACCTCTTTTTCTCATGGATTTGTGATGAACATGCTTGTAAATGAAGAAGAACAGGACCACCGCATAGCAATTTATTGCCCCTTAAGTCTACTCCACCTTCATTTTGAAAGACTCCCTTATCAGGAACATTTCCCTTGAGGTTATTAAATGACAAGTTAAGGAACTGCAACGATTTCAGTACCCCGAGAAAGTTTGGAATGGGACCAGAAAGATTGTTTTGTGAAAGGTCTATTTCTTGAAGGTTTTTTACATTCGCAAGAGACACAGGAATGCTTCCTCGGAAGAAATTACCTTGTAGATGGAGAAACTCCAAGCTCGTACATGATCCTAAAGAGCTAGGAATATCGCCCGTCAATCTATTGTTGCTAACAGAAAGAGCCCCCAAATTCTTCAAATTTGAAATTTCTATGGGTAATGTTCCATTTAGAAAATTGTTAGAAATATCTAGAAAAATGGACAAGGAAGAAATTGTGAAAAGCCCTTCAGGTATGCTACCGTTAAGGTTGTTTCGTGATATTTCCAAGGTAAGTAGTTTGTTGCATTTCCCTATACTAGATGGTAATTTACCATCTAACTTGTTAACAGCGAGGTTCAATTCAAGCAAGTTGCTTCCATTGCAAATGGAAGGTGGAATTTTTCCATGAAGATTATTCTCATAAAAGCTAAGCTCTGCCAGTTCAGAAAGCATTCCAATACTTGGTGGAATATTACCTGTCAAAGAGTTAATTTCTATATTCAGGTATTCTAATCCCACCAAATTGCCAATATTTGGGGGCAGGTTGCCATAGAATCTGTTTGTTGCCAAACTCAGCGTTACTAATTTAGAAGAAAGATTGGATATGGATGACACCCGTCCCGTGAAAAAGTTTTGATGTAAACCCAGCGTGACTAACTGAGAGCAATTTGCCAAAGAATCCAGAAAATTGAAATTGCCATCATTTCTAAGGTGATTATCCCCTAGCCCCAAGTTTGTGAGATATCTCAAGTTTCCTATATTTTGAGGGACTTTGCCACTGAACCTGTTTTGATAAATTTGGAATACTCGCAGACGTGAAGCATTGGACAAAGAAACTGGAATAGAGCCTGCAAGGCTGTTGTTTGAAGCAGTAAAAATTTCAAGATTAGGCAAAGCCAGTCCCATGTTCATGGGAAGGTTTCCCTGAAGTTGATTATGCATAAAATCAATGAGCTGCAAGAAGGAAAGGTTGTAAATAGAAAGGGGAATTTTTCCAACGAGAGAGTTTTCTGATAAAGCGATAAATCTTAAACCTCTTATTCTTCCGAGGCTATGGGGAATCTGACCAGCTAAGTTGTTAACTGCGAGATTCAGAAATCGAAGAGAGGAGAGGTTACCAATGGAGGGTGGTATAGTTCCCTGAAAACTATTGAAGCTGAGATTCATGACAAGAAGCTTTGGGAAGGTGGTGAGTTGGGCATGAATTGGACCCTCTAGCAGCTGGTTGCGATTAAGATTCAGAATTCTCAGATTTGAACAATGGGATATGTTGATAGGAATCTGACCTGAGAGTGAGTTGTAACTCAGGTTTAAATCCTCAAGCCTGTGTAGGAGACCAAGCTGGGGAGGAATTTGGCCATGGAACTTGTTGTGTTTCAAGTTGATCCCTCTTAGGAAGCTAAGGTTTCCAAGATAAGGAGAGATGGTCCCTTCCAAGCCAAGGCCATGTAGGTCTATGAGTCTCACTCTTTGGTGCCGATGCCCACAGGTGATCCCTTCCCAATTGCAGAAATGGGTGGTGTCATTCCATGAGCTAAGAACATGGTCGGAGCTGCTGCTGCTGCTACCAATTGCAGCCTTGAATTGCAGCAATGCAGCCCTGTCAGTGACATTGCTCAAGAATAATGCCTCTGAAGACAACAAATTGAAAGTGGAGAAGAAGAAAAGAAGGAAGAAAGCATATTGAACAGCGTCCATTATTATTTGCATTGCTTCAAGTGAAGATGGGGTCTCATATGTTTTTGTACTCGAGGAAGTGTGAAACAATGAGAAAAAGACTCAACGATTATGATATATATATATATATAAGGTTGCTCATTTGTTTTTACAATGTGTGTGGAACACGCTCTGTTTCGGGCACGGCGAAGACCTGGATCAAGTCCTTACCAAGTCCACTGCTTGCAGACAAGTCTTCCGGACTTCGAAATAATTCACTTTTTTAGCAACAAATTAATAACTGATTACGTAGCCAACACATAATATTTGTCCTAATTTTTTAACCACGTAATTAAATTTTTGAAATAATCAAGACTAAAATATAGAGATGGCGTGACCAATTTTAACCATTTAATTAAATATAGCACTTTACTATCTACTCTTATTAATAAAAGGGAAACTAAATACTAGTATTAAATTAAAAGTAGGAAAATCAATCAATTAAAACATAATAAAAATCTAAAAAATATAATAAAAATACCTCCTATAAACTGTCACAAATTATAATCTCAATTCTATATATTTTGATGTCAAGAGTCTGGTTTTAGAGATTGACAAGGATAGTTCTTTTTAAGTGAACTAGTAAACCTCAATTTCTTAGAAAAAATAATAAAAATTCTTTTTAGGTTAGAAGTTCACGGGTTCGAAACCAAGCTAACCTCAATTTCAAACTTTTTACTCATAAGAGTCTGTTAGATTATCTTGAAAATAATAAAATAAAAAATCAAATAATTATAATTATATTTTCGTTCAAATAGGATATATTTTTAAAGTCAATTACAGTTCAAATCTAAGATATCAATATAAGCCATTATCATGTCTCTATGTAAAGCTTGCTCGTATGTTTCTACAAAGTGTTTGGAACAGGTAAAGTTTCAAGCACGGCGAAGACCTGGATCAAGTCCTTACCAATGCCACTATTGGCAGACTACAAGTCTTCCGGACTTTGACATAATTCACTTTTTAGCAACAAATAAATAATTGATTATGCAGCCAACTCATAATATTCGTCCTAAATTTCTACCCACGTAATCAAGACTAAAATATAGAGATAATGTGCCCAATTGTAACTGTGTAATCAAGTATAACACCTGACTCACTCTTATTAATAAAAGGGAAACTCAATACTTGTCTAAGATTAAAATTAAGAAAATTAATCAATTAAAATATAATAATAATTTTAAAAATACAATAAAAATATCTTTTCTAGTGGGTCAAAGGTTCTAATCTCGCTAACATCAATTTTTTTTAAAAAATAAAAATATCTTTCACGGTAGAAATTTGCTGTTTCGAAACCTTATTAACCTCAACTTATAATTTTCTACTAATAAAAGTCTATTTAATTATATTAAAAATATAATAAAAAATCAAATAATTATAGTTATATATTCATTGAATAAAATATATCTTTAAAGTCAACTATATTCTACATAGAAGATATTAAATTATTAAAGTCTATCTTATTATTCAACGAGAATTTATGTATAAAATTAAAATTTATCTAATATAAGTCATGCATAACATAAAATCTTGCCTAGTATTATTTAACGATTAAGTAATCAATTTTTATAATTATAAGAATTATTTTTTTATTGTTCCAGCAGGTGTAAGCTATCTTTATTCTTTTATTTTCTTATAATCCACTTTTAAAATTTTGCCGTGAAGAAATTTTAAAGGGGGCCATTTAGAAGAACTCTTATGGGAGCTTAGCATAAATTACACAAAAAAATGTATATATATAAAATTGAATGATTTTTACAGGTACCGAGCGGTGTTTTTGTGGGGCCCCATAGATGCCTTGCCAGAAGGAAGATGGAGACGGCATCTCTTCAACGTCAGAACAATTGAAAAAATTGGAATCAGTAATTTAAATTGGAGTTCGATTTAGCAAATTGTGAGAAATATATACAAAAATTGACAAGGAAGAAAATATGAAAAGCTCTTTTTCTATGCTACCACTACGGTTGTTCATTGATATTTGCAATGTAAGCAGTTTGTCACACTTCCCTATACTGGGTGGTATGCTACCCTCTTAATTGTTATCAGCTAGGAAAAGTTGAAACAAGTTGCTTCCGTTCCAAATGGAAGGTGGAATTATTCCATGAAGAATATTTGTAGATAAACTGAGTATTTTCAGCTGAGAAAGCTTCGGCGTTGTAATCCCACAAAATTTTCAATATCTGTGGGCACTTCACCGTATAATGTATTATGCGACAATTTCGGCCAACTTAATTTTAAAGAAAGATTAGATGTGAATGGCGCATGACCCATGAAAGAGTTTAGATATAAATCCTGGTAATGTAATTTGGAGCAATTTTGCCACCGAACTTGTCCCCATTTTCGAATATTTGAGATGAATATATTATGATAGATAGGATCATATTTCATTAAATTAAGAAGTGGAAATGATTTTGAAGCAAAGACTGACCAATTCATTAGTCAGTTCCCGTGTAGAAGTCATGCACATAAGCCGCTGTTCTCACTTTCACATTAAAATCAACAATAAAAAACTCATTTTCATGCTCTGAAATTTCAACATTAGTCTATCTCAGTTGAAATTTCATACTCATGAAATTTCCCAGTTATGTAAAATTGCTTAAATTTCTTTGGGCCATGCTCGCCCGGCGAGCATGGAAATATTCAAGCATGAGGAAGACCTAATACTCCTGCTTTTCTTTGGGCCAGGGTCGCCCGGCGTTGCAAAGGGAAGGTGGAATTATTCCATGAAGAATATTTGTAGATAAACTGCTTATTTTCAGCTGAGAGAGCTACGGCTATGTAATCCAACAAAATTTTCAATATCTATGGGCAGTTCACCGTAGAATGTATTATCTGACAACTTAATTTTGAAGAATGATAAATTTTAATGACGTATGACCCCGAAAGAGTTTTGATATAAATCCTGGTAATGTAATTGGGAGCAATTTGCCAACGAATTCAGAAAACTCAAATCGCCATCAGTTCCAAGATGATTAGGACCTAGGCCCAAGTTTGTGAGATATCTGAAGCTCCCTATATTTGAAGGGACTTTGCCACCGAACCTGTTGTCCCCAATTTCAAATATTTGAGATGTATATATTATGATAGACAGCTCATATTGCATTAAATTAAGAAGTGGAAATGATTAAAGACTGACCAATTCATGAGTCAGTTCCCGTGTAGAAGTCAATGCACATAAGCCGCTGGTCTCACTTTCACATTAAAATCAACAATAAAAAATTCATTTTCATGCTCTGAAATTTCAACATTAGTCTATCTCAGTTGAAATTTCATGCTCAATGAAATTTCAGTTATGTAAAATTGTTTAAATTTCATTGGGCCAGGGTC